>CM022297.1:5532400-5825673 GCA_011799875.1 Thinopyrum elongatum
GGAGATAGGCAGGCAAATCAATTAGCGGAAAAGAGAAATCCATCAGGTGTACGCATCCATTGAAACAGGGGCTTGGCAAAGCAATAGCTAGCGTCGGGAGTTGTGCCCAGGAGCTACGTGAAAGACCAGTTTGGTTGGATTTTGCTATTAGTATATGGGGGTGTACCTCATCAGGTTTTGCTCGTGTACTTGAGGCATTGCAGTGGAAGCTCGGTCAATTTATCACAGCGTCAGTCATACGAAGAATCATGACGCCATCGAGCATCAGGTTTGAGGTGGAGAAGTTCAACGGAACTGAAAACCTTGGGTTATGGCAGACAAGAGTGAAAGATTTGTTGGCACAACAAGGATGCATGAAAGCATTGCAGGAAGTCATGTCAGCTAAGATGGAATTATCATGTGATGGATGGAAATTCGCGGAAGACGATTTAGGAGCCTCGAGCGTGTCATGCAGCCGGACAAGTTCAGCTGGGTCGGACTAGATAGTCTGACGGATCGACGCAAGTCGGTTGGTACAGAAGACGGTGGTGGGATCGGCGACGACGACATAGGGACGTGATGCTGATGGTGACCGACTTCTGAGGCGTGGAAACACGTGGCACATGCCCGAGTGCTTGTGTGGCTTCGACAAGACTATGGCGCAGGGTTGATTCAAGGTGGCGTACGCATGTGAGCTTGAAGTCGACGGGGCGCGAGGGTGGATTGATCATCTACCATGGAGTCATGTTGAAAGTGGAGCTGGATTGAGGGGCTACGGCGTAAGTGCACAGGGAGTCGAAGCCTATTCAGCTGGAGAAAAGTGAGTGACATGTAATTCGGACTGGAGCCCAGTGGTTTGATGGAAGCGTGAAACTTGTCATCGGTCGATGATGATCGATGGTACTCTGCAGTGGGGGTTGAGTGGTGTGGGTCCGCGGCCCTTGAGACTCGACCAGGACAGCGGAGGCTCGACGCGGCAATAGCGGCGAGGCGTGCGGTATGCACGGGGCATGGAGACGTACCAGGGCTCTGGTGGCCATACATGTGGTGAGACAACTGCGAATTTGACTCGGGATGACTACAAGCAATGGTGAAATTCCTTCAAGTTTCAGACAGGCAGTCAAGGAAGAGCGGTGATGTTGAGTTCAGGTAACTCTTATGTGTGACACCCAATATGTGCGTTATTCACTTTCACGCAGGTCAATGATCGGTGTGTGACGGCGCTGAACGGATACTCTGAAAGTTGGGAGCGCAAACTAGAGTAATGTGAAACTTAATTTCGCCCAAATATTGACTGTGGTCAAGAAAAGAAGTGACTACAAGTTGCAGGTGGAGTCATATGGAGTGTTTGGAGTAGCAGCGGTGCTCATGGGATAAGCTCAAGTCCAATGTGCATGGAAGTTTGACGCATCGACGAATTCAAGGTGGTGGAGAATATTCGCCAATGTGGAGTTTGTTAGAGTTGTGTCGAATATTATGTACAAGGTAGGTTACAGTTGGACTCTGAGTAGTATTGTGTTTAGAATAGGATATGGAGTCGTGTCCTAGTAGGACACTTGTATCCTAGGCCTCTCATATATAGCGAGGCTAGACACACGATGTAACATATGCAACATAATAGCAACGGAACTCAGGGGAAGCCGGCGAGTGTTGCCGGGCGGTCCAGGGCGACGGGTGCGGTATTTGTAGCGGTGTATCATGGGGAGGAGCGCACATAGTCAGGCCCCGGGGATGTAGCCATATCGGTGAACCTCGTTAACAAAATCTCGGTGTCGTGCTTGTGTGATTGCTTGGTTCTCGGATGATTAAAGGTATGCCTCGGATTATTCTAATAAGTGGTATCAGAGCAAGGTTACGAGGAGGCTGCGGATTGTTGATTGGAGGAAGATTCGAGTTTGAGATGCAGCCGGGTGCGGCGTGGTTCTCAACGAGATCGAAAAAAAAGCAAGATCAGAGACGCGGTTGTGAGTGTGGAGGCGACGAGATGTGCGGCGGTTGATCGGCGGATCAAACTGGCGAGCGTTACACCGGTTGAAATCGTGCAGAAGCAGGCCGAGTCGGGGGCAGCCGGTCGATCGGCGGTGCGCGTGAGCCAGGCTTCATGGCGTGCTGCTGCTAGCGGTGCGTGGAGCGGGCTGGCTGGCCCAAGTGGAGTCGGCTGGTGCGTGCAGCTGTGTGGCTCAAGTAGAGGCAAAGGCCTGTTGTGCATGCGGCGCTCGATGGTGCTGCCTGTGCATACGAGATTTGTTTGGACCAAAAGGAGACCGAGTCTCCACGTGACACGGAGATAGGCAGGCAAATCAATTAGCGGAAAAGAGAAATCCATCAGGTGTACGCATCCATTGAAACAGGGGCTTGGCAAAGCAATAGCTAGCGTCGGGAGTTGTGCCCAGGAGCTACGTGAAAGACCAGTTTGGTTGGATTTTGCTATTAGTATATGGGGGTGTACCTCATCAGGTTTTGCTCGTGTACTTGAGGCATTGCAGTGGAAGCTCGGTCAATTTATCACAGCGTCAGTCATACGAAGAATCATGACGCCATCGAGCATCAGGTTTGAGGTGGAGAAGTTCAACGGAACTGAAAACCTTGGGTTATGGCAGACAAGAGTGAAAGATTTGTTGGCACAACAAGGATGCATGAAAGCATTGCAGGAAGTCATGTCAGCTAAGATGGAATTATCATGTGATGGATGGAAATTCGCGGAAGACGATTTAGGAGCCTCGAGCGTGTCATGCAGCCGGACAAGTTCAGCTGGGTCGGACTAGATAGTCTGACGGATCGACGCAAGTCGGTTGGTACAGAAGACGGTGGTGGGATCGGCGACGACGACATAGGGGCGTGATGCTGATGGTGACCGACTTCTGAGGCGTGGAAACACGTGGCACATGCCCGAGTGCTTGTGTGGCTTCGACAAGACTATGGCGCAGGGTTGATTCAAGGTGGCGTACGCATGTGAGCTTGAAGTCGACGGGGCGCGAGGGTGGATTGATCATCTACCATGGAGTCATGTTGAAAGTGGAGCTGGATTGAGGGGCTACGGCGTAAGTGCACAGGGAGTCGAAGCCTATTCAGCTGGAGAAAAGTGAGTGACATGTAATTCGGACTGGAGCCCAGTGGTTTGATGGAAGCGTGAAACTTGTCATCGGTCGATGATGATCGATGGTACTCTGCAGTGGGGGTTGAGTGGTGTGGGTCCGCGGCCCTTGAGACTCGACCAGGACAGCGGAGGCTCGACGCGGCAATAGCGGCGAGGCGTGCGGTATGCACGGGGCATGGAGACGTACCAGGGCTCTGGTGGCCATACATGTGGTGAGACAACTGCGAATTTGACTCGGGATGACTACAAGCAATGGTGAAATTCCTTCAAGTTTCAGACAGGCAGTCAAGGAAGAGCGGTGATGTTGAGTTCAGGTAACTCTTATGTGTGACACCCAATATGTGAGTTATTCACTTTCACGCAGGTCAATGATCGGTGTGTGATGGCGCTGAACGGATACTCTGAAAGTTGGGAGCGCAAACTAGAGTAATGTGAAACTTAATTTCGCTCAAATATTGACTGTGGTCAAGAAAAGAAGTGACTACAAGTTGCAGGTGGAGTCATATGGAGTCTTTGGAGTAGCAGCGGTGCTCATGGGATAAGCTCAAGTCCAATGTGCATGGAAGTTTGACGCATCGACGAATTCAAGGTGGTGGAGAATATTCGCCAATGTGGAGTTTGTTAGAGTTGTGTCGAATATTATGTACAAGGTAGGTTACAGTTGGACTCTGAGTAGTATTGTGTTTAGATAGGATATGGAGTCGTGTCCTAGTAGGACACTTGTATCCTAGGCCTCTTATATATAGCGAGGCTAGACACACGATGTAACCTATGCCAACATAATAGTACCGGAACGCAAGGGAAGCCGGCGGCGTGTGCCGGCGTCCAGGGCGACCGGGTGCGGTATTGTAGCGGTATCATGGGAAGGAGCGCCCATAGTCAGGCCCTGGGAATGTAGCCATATCGGTGAATCTCGTTAACAAATCTCGGTGTCGTGCTTGTGTGATTGCTTGGTTCTCGGATGATCAACGGTATGCCTCGGATTTATTCTAACACCGTCTGCCTCTGCCGCGGCACCACGCACCACAACACCCAAGCCAGCTGCGGATGATTTTGGGTGTGAGCGTCAGTTGTGGGATTACAGACGCCAACATGGCCTCTGTTTTCGCCGCGGAGACAAATACTCCTGGGAGCATCAGTGCAAGCGATTGGCCCAATTGCTGGAAATTGAAGTGGGCGATTATGGAGAAGTCCTCTCGGACGATGCTGTACACGCCCTGGAACTGCTCGATGAGCCTGCATCGGCCGATGCTATTTGTTGTCTCTTATCAGCGCACGCAGTGGAGTGCACTGAAGCAGCAGAAACCATTCGATTGCGCGCTACTGTGGGCAATCAAACAATGTTGTTACACGTTGATTCTGGCAGTACTCACAGTTTTGTCAACAGGCACTTTGCTCAGCGCATCCAAGCCCAGACAACAAACATTCTAGCGATCAAGGTGCGTGTCGCCAATGGACAGAGCCTGAAATGCACGGCCATGGTGCCTCAGTTGACTTGGACCTCTCACGGCCACAGGTTCGCCATGGATATGCGCGTCCTCGATCTCAGGGGTTACGACGCCGTGCTTGGGGTCGATTGGCTCGCGCAACACAGCCAAATGAAATGTGATTGGAACCTGAAGACAATGCAATTTGATCACCAAGGAGAAACAATTGAGCTGACAGGAGTGCGCACGGCCACTAGCCCTTCCCTGACATCACTAGGTGCAGCAACACTGTGGCAAATGCATGACACGAATGACATTTGGGGAGCAGCTTTGTTGGAGATTCAGTTATCTTCCCCATCAGTGGCCAGCTCAACCGAGCCAATTCCACTTACCATTCAGCACATCCTGACAGAGTTCAGTGACATCTTCGAAGAACCAACACAACTCCCTCCTCATCGGCAGTATGATCATGCGATCAATCTGGAACCTGGTGCAGCACCGGTCAACTGTCGACTCTATCAGTACTCTCCATTATAGAAAGACGAGATCGAACGCCAAGTTGAAGAAATGATTCGCACGGGCATCATTACACACAGTATGAGCCTTTTTGCTGCTCCTGTCTTGTTGGTCAAGAAAAAGGATGGAACCTGGCGTTTCCGTGTGGACTACGGATGCCTCAATATTATGATGATCAAGAACAAGTTTCCCCTCCCTGTCATTGATGAGCTGTTGGATGATCTCTCAGGCGTGTCATTTTTCTCCAAAATTGACTTACGAGCTGGGTATCATCAAATACGCACGCGCAAGGGCGATGAAGAGAAGACGGCCTTCAAAACATACCATGGTCACATCGAATTTCACGTCATGCCATTTGGCGTCACCAACGAACCACCTACGTTTCAATGCTTGATGAACTCCGTGTTCTCAGGACCGAACCGTAAGTATGTGATCACTTTTCTGGATGACATTCTTGTTTTCAGTCCTACCCTGTAGGTGCATGAAGCCCACCTCCGCTCCGTCTTCGCCATTCTCCGTGAGCACCAACTATATGCCAAGCTGTCCAAGTGCTCGTTTGCGCAACCCCGGGTCGAGTACCTCGGCCATGTGATTTCCAAGGAGGGTGTGGCTACGGATGCAAGCAAAACCAGCGCAATGCACGAGTGGCCTACACCAACAAATGCCACGGAGCTGCGTGGGTTCCTCGGTCTCACAGGCTACTACCACAAATTCGTGCCACGCTACGAGATCATCGCCAAGCCTCTCACTCAGCTCCTCACCAAGAAAGGTTTCCCTTGGTCCACGCAAGCCCAAGCAGCTTTCGATCTGCTCAAGGACGCCATGGCGAGCACGCCTGTACTGGCATTGCCGGACTTCTCACGACCATTCTCCATCAAGACGGACGCGTGGGACACATGGGCTGGCGCGGTACTGGTACAAGGCGGCCACCCCATCGCCTACCTCAGCAAGGCTTTGGGCGTAAAGAACCAGTGACTGTCCATCTACGAGAAGGAGTTTCTCGCGATAATGATGGAAGTGGATAAGTGGCGCTCCTACCTCCAACGAGCTCTGTTCACCATTGTCACTGATCATAAGAGCCTCTGTCACCTCGGTGATCAACAACTGGAAACAGAATTGCAGCGCAAGGCTATGTCAAAGATGGTCGGGCTCCAATTCTCTTTCAAGTACCGTCGCGGCGCCGACAATGGCGCGGCGGATGCACTATCTCACGTCGGGCACCTGCTCTCCCTGGACGCTCTCGCAGTTTGGCGACCACAGTGGCTTCAGGAGGTCACTAACTCCTACGAAACTGACAAGGACAACTAAGATCTTTTGCAATGGCTCGCGCTGTGCAGTCCAGGTGATCAGGGCTATGAACTGCGACAAGGCATCATTTGCCTACAGGACAGGATCCGGATTGCCACCAATACAGCCCTTCAGACCAAGCTAATCAGTGCATTCCATGCCAGTGCAGTGGGCGGCCACTCCGGGGTTACAGCAACTTACCAGCGCGTCAAGAAGTTGTTTGCATGGCGCGCAATCAAGCCAGCCGTGGAGGATTTTATTCGCCAATGCACCATCTGCCAGCAGGTGAAACACGAGCACCTGAAGACCCCGGGTTTACTCCAGCCACTACCAATACCAACTAAACCATGGCAGGACCTCGCCATGGATTTCATCGAAGGGCTTCCATCGTCCGAGGGTTACGAGGTAATTATGGTGGTGGTAGATTGCTTCACCAAATATGCGCATTTTGTTGCTCTTCGTCACCCGTTCACCGCAACAACAGTCGCTCGAGCATTTTGGGATCAGATCATCAAGTTGCACGGAGTTCTGTAGGGTAACGCGACAGAAAACAAAAATTTCCGACCTATGCACCAGCCTAGGACCACTATGGAGATTGCATACAAGGTTTGATCTTTTTCGTTACCGACTCGTAGCGTAGTGGAAGTAGAGTCAATGACGATCGATGGTGTAGATCACCGTAGCTAGGATTTACAACCTCCCAATCGAGAGAATGTATACCCTCATCTGCCCCTCGGACAGCCCTTCGGGAGGCGGTCGGACAGTCCCTCGGACGGTGTCGCGGACAGCCCTTCAGGAGGAACTTCGAAACTCGGACGGTCAATCGGACAGCTTTGGGAGCACCCTCGAAACTCAGACGGTTACTCGGATAGTCCTCTGGGAGGCACTCTCGAACTAAGACCGAAACAATGATCTCTCTACAGAGTTGCACACATACGGTGTCATCTATCCGGCAGGGCTTTGCCGTCCAGAACTAGTTCCTGCCGGAACCCAGACAGCCTTTCGGCTCTACGAAACTATTTTGCTGGGAGGGAGAGAGAAGCCAGACAAGTCTATGGCATGTGTATGAGAGCAAAGATGAAGGATTGGGCAGCCCCCTCACCTCCTTATATAGGAAAACCAAGGGGTAGGAAGGGTATTCAAAATACCAAAAATGCCCATGAAGGAAACACTTTCCAAGGGCAAAAGAGGAAAGCCAAAGGACAAGTGGTGCTCCATGGAGGAGCACCACATGTGGCCGGCCACCCCCTTGGTGGGGCCCCTCAAGGGGGCCTCATCCATACATGTCATCCCCAAAAATATCTTGGGACAAAGCCCAAAATAATGGCTTTCCAAAAAGTAATCTAAAAAGCACTTTCACTATTCATGAAAACATTTTTCCGCGACCGTTAAATCCGAAAATATTTCTGTGGGTCTTAGAATAATTCCAGTACCCACACAAATGATTTTGGACGCGTTCCAAAACAATTTGGGATTAGTGATTTTCATCTGCGAAACGCAAACGAAACGGTTCCGGCAGCTCCGGAACATTTCATGTTTTTCTTCCGCAAAATTCCCAGAAGTTTCCAGATTGATTCTGGCACCCTCCAAGAATTATCAGGCGTGTTCCGAAACCAATTTGACTTAATGGTATCCCCTGAAACAACTATTCAGTTTTACCGGAACTCATCCGGTGACCTCTCTCTTCAGAACTTTTCCGCTGTCTCCGAAACTTTTTCCGGAGCCTTTCTCTCAGACTCCCTGTCTAGTATTCAATAGATAGATGACCCTTAAGCGTGTGACCCTATAGGTTCGATGAAGTATAGATATGACCCGGAACCCCTTCCGATCAATGATCTTTAACATCGGAGCCGTGGACACCCATATTGACCCCTATACCCACACGAATGAATATTCGAGTGAACCTCCAGTTGCCATGTGCTATTCCTCTTGCTTCGCGATATGTTACAAATACCCGAGGTGAGACATGTTGGCATCCCCGTGGATCAACAACTTGTCCACTATACCAGTTACCTCGTTACCGGTATTGTTCTCTTTTCTTGTTACCGTGTTTCGGCATCCCCGTGATCAAATCATAGTGTGTCTGGCCAGACGATGATGGATACCGTAACACCTCGAGGGCCCAGAGATATCTCTCCATCATCGGAGGAGCAAATCCCAATCTCGAGCTATCAAGTTACTTGACACACTTTTCCATGAACCCGTAAGTCGCCGTAATGGCCACCCATTTACGGATCACATTTAATAAAGCCCAAATTTCATGAAGCAAGTATGAAGAAACTCGATACTCTGATGGTCTAAGGAATTATGCAAACATTAGCCATCTCTGTGTTATTAACCATTAACTTGTGATGAAAGCATCTCATAGCATAACATCAATTCGGGTCGATTCAACACAAATGTTCTTCTAACATTGTGCCCTCTAAGTTGCTGGCATAGACATGCCCATGATTAGGAAAACAGAACCATCATGCAACACGTGAGCTAGTCTTAGAGGCCAGACTAGGAATACATTTTACCGTTTATTATTCCACACGTGCATATGAGTCTTCCTCCGAGCCTCGTGGTTATTGCAGAATCGAGGACCATAGCAGTTATAGCATGTAACATAAACATAATTATGAACAGGGAGATAATCAATAACATTTCTTATTGCCTCTAGGGCATATCTCCTACAGACTCCCACCTTCCCTAGAGTCAATAGTCTAGTTCATTCTAATGCACTTTACACCTATGGCACATTGGTGTAAAAAATGCTTCGCATGTGGTATAGCCTGATGTCCAACGGATCTGACAACTTCAGATCTGTGTGTAACTTTGCATATCCTCGCGTTTTCACGCTTTCACAAAATTCATATTTTGTGTGTACTTGGCTTTGCATATGTGTGAATCATTGGTCGAAACCTGATTCCTCAGACTGAGCTATGGAGCAACTATCTGCAATAGTGTCCCATTGACCAAAGCCATCTTGGAACCATACTAAGTTCATGAATGAACTATATGATTCAACAACTTCTTTGTCGCTTCTAATGATCAACATACTTAGACTTTGTTATAGAATTTGCCACAGTGAGTTGTTTGGAACAATTTCCAACTAACTGTGCCACCATATTGTGTGTAACACAAAACCCTTTACTTAAATCGAAAATCGCATGGAGCATTGATGAAGATTGTATCGATGTAATTACTTACAACGAGCACTTCATAATCTCTACTTGCGAGAAAACATGTCATCAGTACTACTCTAGTACTCAATGACATCTTTCACTATTGTCCAATGATCAGTACTTTTGATCACTTTGGTATCTATACTCGCAACAACTTTGGAGTATTGGACATATCTGGTTGTTTTTACATGCCATGGAATACATGATTAATCCAAACAGAAGAGTGTGTGGAATCTTCATCATGTATTTTGCTCATCAGTGTTTTGGAACTCTTTCCATGAGACTTCGGCAAGAATCACTCCTTGGCGTTTTAAATGCTAAAAGGTTTTAGCATCTTGTCAATATGTATTCATTGCTTTGCCCCATTAGGTAAATCTATCTCCATAGATCATCATGCCTAATATCAAGCCTATTTAGCCCAAGAACTTCATCGAAAAACTATTTTCAAATGAAGTCCTAATTCGTGTCAAGAAATTTATTTCCAATCAACAATGTGTCAAGTACACAAGGTTTTTAGAAATATTATTATGCTCCCACTTACTTTCTTGAACCACAAGCATCTTCGATACCCATTTGATGAAGTCAAACTCTTTTGACCACTTCATCAAAAACGAAGATTACAACTCCGTTTTGCTCTCTTCTGTCCATAGCCGGAACTCTGAAGTTTGCATACTTACTAGCATCCTCTGGATTGACAAAATACCTTGGACTGTAACACGTGCAAGTCCTTGGTTTCTTTTCCATCAGATGGAAATCCTTTCGTCATCCATGTTTCATATCTCATAATTGAAATATGTATTAATTGCTTAGTTCAGCCCGAACCGACTTTAAGCATCGCTACGGTGAAACAACCTCATCGTAGTCAACTCCTTGAACTTGTTATTGCAACTAGTCGAGCTTTATGGATAAAACATTTTTATCCATATCAGTTTTTAGGTCCATAAATATTCGTTAGACTCTAAGTCTTCCGAAAGGTGTATCAAGATTTTACTCTTAAATCACTTATATGGAAACTATCTCGAATTGTATTGGCATTTAGCCAATTCCGAAGTCAGGGCCCATCAACGCTCCTTGTGTATCGTAGGTATACGGTTGTCTAACAATAATATCTCGTATGCGCACCTAAGAGGTTTGCACGAGTTTTTCCTATGTGGTTCAGTTGCAAGTTCGACCGAAGTCCATACATCTTATGTAGAGGCTTCCGTATCAGTCGCAGTAGGAAACTCTGGAATCACTTCCAAGGTCTCTTTTCTTTGATCTGATGATGAAGATACTTGTTATCTCGTCGAGTTGCACTGTTCTCCCACTCACCTTTTTGCAAGAACCATTCTCTTTAAAAGCATACCGTTTTGTGGCAAAAACCTTTGCCTCGGTATAGTGGTGGGGAAATACCCAATGACTTGGGATAACCTACAAAGTAGCACTTGTCTAATTTGGAATAGGTTTGTAACCTTTTACACAAGCCTCATATTCTAAATGTTTAAGAAAAGATATAACATGGTTGGGCGTACCATACCATGGCGTCATTTCAACAGACCCGATGGAGCTCTTTTCAGTGTAAAAGCCGCAGTCTCTAAAGCATCACTTTAAAAAGGGATAATGGCAAATTTATTTATGTCATCTTTGATCTTACCATGTCATGAATGGTTCGATTACATCTTCACGGACTTTTCACTTGCAGTGGTGTTTCGGGAGGTGCAAGTTATGAAACCCCTTTCACAACTCATTAGACATTCGCTAAACTTGTAACTCAAATATTTCTTTCTGCAAACGAATTGTAGAAACATAATTTTCTTGTTACAATAACTTCTACTTCAATTTTGAAAACCTTTTGAATGATTTCAAAAAGATCCAGACTTACGTCTCATCAAGTAAATATCAATATATCTACTTGAGTCATTTCTGAAGATAGATAAATCCACTACTTGCAACAACATTTATTGAACTACACACATCAAAATGTATGATCACCAATAAGTTTGTTGCTCATTCCTTATGGCCTGTGAATGGTATTTCAGTCACTTCACTTTTCGGAGGAAAGTTGCAAGTGTCAGATGATTCAAAATCAAAAGACTTCAAAATCCATCATAATGGAATTTTTCCTTGCGGGTTTCTCCAATGTGACCAAATGCAGTGCCACGCATATGTGGTATTCTTTTAGTCTTGTGACATTTAGCGTCAGTGTTATGGATGTATCATATTACCATTAATATTCATAATATACATCCCATCCTGGATGGAAGCATGGCCCTTCATGTTATTCATAATACTGAACAACAATTGTTGTTTTTATGAACAACTCTTTTGCAACAAACATTGTGTAATGGGCTAGAGTGTATGAAACTCTAAAATGAATTATGAAAGTAAACATAGAGGTAATATATTAATATCATTATTCATAACATACATCTCATTCATAATGAAAGTATGGCCCTTATGTTATTCATAACACCGAACATCAAAAGTTCTCTTATGAATAACCTTCTTGCAAGATACCTTATGCAAAGGGCTAGAGTGTGAAACACTAAAATGAATTATGAAAGTAAATATATAGGTAATACACCGATGAAAGGTATAGTAACTATTACTATGTTCCCAGCGTGTATCAAAACCTCATTCGCTAGTCTTTTAGGCCATAGTAGTTCTTACATCGAGTTGCAACAGAATGCAATCGAGCGGGTATCTTTGTGATTAACTCAAAATATCCAAGAATTAGTGATTAACATGTTTATCCATAATTCCCAAGAACTATATCTTTGACCAGCCTTCTATACATCAAAAACTTGTATGACATTCATACATGAGCTGGATATTCCAGTCTTCTTTCCTTTTGCCTTTATACTTCTAACAGTTTAACTTTCAGTATTTCTCCTACTCTCAGAAGAAGCACCCAACTTAAGAGTGGCGTTAGCCCAGGACTTCCTAGGCGTGAAAGTTTCACTAACACCCTTCAGACACTTCCTTTCTCTTTAAGTTGTTTATTCACCTTTCATCATATGACAGGCGTTCTTCTGGATCCCTCTCTTATCAGTCTAATGCATAGTAAACACCTTTACTAATAGTTTGCAAAACAAACATTGATTTGGATATTTCATATCTTTCAGCCTTTGTTTGTATCTGAAAATTGATTTTCAGTTCCATGAATATCACATAACTATCCCAAAACTTTCGAAGTTCGGGTCTCATGGAAGCAAACGTATTGTACTTGACTGAAACGGAATTCTAGCTTTTGGATCGAAGGACGAGAGTCACATGATCCACAGCATTAGCAGGAGAATACCGAAAGCATGCGATAGGACAAAGTCCTTCTCGGCACTCTTGAGGACAATCCTCACATTACGTTACCAACCGTAAAGTTTTAACCAGATATTTAACAACTATTCAATTTTAACAGGGAAGGTGGAAACACGAGCCATTATTCTACAACTATTAGCAAATCACACATAGATAGAGTTCATAATTAATTGCACTGAGAATTAAACAAGTTAATTCTGTAGTGCGTAACCACTCAAATCAATATCTCTCATAATTGATTATGAGTGATACAAGATCCACATTTCAATTCGACACCATTGACGGGTTCATCACTGATGACGTGAATTTCAATCGGTAGGCCAACTTGCCAATCACATCTCTATGTGACTCTTGTTCATCTTTCGATGGGCGTGTTCCGAGCTCAGGACAATCAAGCCAGAACGTCAAGACAACCAAGTGATCTCGCTGCGAGGTCTGACCTCACCCGCCTCACACTTCTCTAATCGTTCGTACTCATGTGTACATGTCGTACCCCGAAAAGTGAGGTGCCGTGATGGTGCTACACTTGGGAGAACACTAACTACTTGATATTTTTGTGAGAGATCACCCTAAAAAAATGCGACTACCGCGCAATCAAGAAGGGTGCATCATAAGGGATAAACATCTCAGGCAATTCATAATAGCATGATATGGTATAGCCCTTTCTGACGGAGAAGTCTTTCATTTCTTCGTCTTCGGCATTCGCGTCGGTGTTCACCTTTGCGAAGATTGCCACCACCTTGTCGATGCACCAGATAATATTGCTATCTCTATAGCTAATAAAATAAGTGCATTACTTAAGGTTGACACGCAGGTCATTAAAGTGACAATCATATGACTCCAGCCATCATGCCGAATCATGACACGCAGGTCATGTTAATTAATTTACATCATATAGTCATCTCATACATAATCAAATTTATATGAGCACTGCTATACCACATCACATGCACATGCAAACCATCCTGCAAAACCAAGTTAGACGCCTCTAATCGGTCCAGCAAAAACTTGTTTTACGTGAATTCTAAGGTTTCGAAACAAACCGAAGCTACCAACGTTCATCATCAAGCATGATTATCCAAGTCGCTAGATTAACATTGCGGGGTGTATGAAACACGAGATAATAAAATCTCGAGCCCCATACTGAACTTCGTCATACGCATGACCCCCGTGCAGATCATATCTGCATTGCCCTTTCATCTGCGAAATATCATCTTTCTTTTTAACTACGGTGGAATTCAGTGAACTGTTAGCACTTCGTTGATCAATCAGGATCGCGGATTGCCAGAACATTGAAACTCCACCATGCTGTTATCAAGATCAAAAATATGCAAATTCCAGGGAAGCAACAAGAACATCAGATAACAGATTTCATCTGCTACCCGCACAAATAATTTTCAGCAATAGATCTCATCTACTACCTAATTATATTGTGCAACACCCATACATCTCTATGTATTCTACATCGCAACCTGCATCTACGCATAGCACGGCTCATGATGCTACTGTAGGGTAACGCGGCAGAAAATAAAAAATTCCGACCTACGCACCAGCCCAGGACCACTATGGAGACTGCATACAAGGTTTGATCTTTTTCGTTACCGACTCGTAGCTCAGCGGAAGTAGAGTCGATGATGATCGGCGGTGCAGATCCCCACAGCTAGGATTTACAACCTCCCAACCACGGGGATGTATACCCTCATCTGCCCCTCGGATAGCCCCCCGGGAGGCGGTCGGACAGTCCCTCCGACGGTGTCGCAGACAGCCCTTCAGGAGGACTTTCGAAACTCGGACAGTCACTCCGACAGCCCTTCGGGAGGACCCTCGAAACTCGGATGGTCACTCGGACAGCCCTCCGGGAGGCACTCTCGAACTAAGACCAAAACAACAATCTCTCTATAGAGTTGCACACATACTGTGTCAACTATCTGGCAGGGCTTCGCCGTCCAGAACTAGTTCCTGCCGGACCCCAGACAGCCTTTCGGCTACGAAACTATTTTGCTGGGAGGGAGAGAGAAGCCAGACAAGTCTATGGCATGTGTATGAGAGCAAGGATGAAGGATTGGGCAGCCCCCTCACCTCCTTTTATAGGAAAACCAAGGGGTAGGAAGGGTATTCAAAATACCAAAAATGCCCATGAAGTAAACACTTTCCAAGGGCAAAAGGGGAAAGCCAAAGGACAAGTGGTGCTCCATGGAGGAGCACCACATGTGGCCGGCCACCCTCTTGGTAGGGCCCCCCAAGGGGGCCTCATCCATCCATGTCATCCCCAAAAATATCTTGGGACAAAGCCCAAAATAATGGCTTTCCAAAAAGTAATCCAAAAAGCACTTTCACTATTCATGAAAACATTTTTCCACGACCGTTAAATCCGAAAATATTTCTGTGGGTCTTAGAATAATTCCAGTACCCACACAAATGATTTTGGATGCGTTCCAAAACAATTTCGGATTAGTGATTTTCATCTGCGAAACGCAAACGAAGCGGTTCCGGCAGCTCTGGAACATTTCCGGTTTTTCTTCCGAAAAATTCCCAGAAGTTTCCAGATTGATTCTGGCACCCTCCAAGAATTATCAGGCTTGTGCTGAAACCAATTTGATTTAATGGTATCCCCTGAAACAACTTTTCAGTTTTACCGGAACTCATCCGGTGACCTCTCTCTTCGGAACTTTTCCGTTGTCTCCGAAACTTTTTCCGGAGACTTTCTCTCAGACTCCCTGTCTTTTATTCAGCAGATAGATGACCCTTAAGCGTGTGACCCTATAGGTTCGATGAAGTATAGACATGACCCGGAACCCCTTCCGATCAATGATCAACATCGGAGCCGTGGACACCCATATTGACACCCTATACCCACACGAATGAATATTCGAGTGAACCTCCAGTTGCCGTGTGCTATTCCCGTTGCTTCGCGATTTGTTACAAATACCCAAGGTGAGACATGTTGGCATCCCCGTGGATCAATAACTTGTCCACTATGCCAGTTACCTCGTTACTAGTATTGTTCTCTTTTCTCGTTACCGTGTTTTGGCATCCCCGTGATCAAATCACATTGTGTCTGGCCAGACGATGATGGATACCGTAACACCGAGAGGGCCCAGAGATATCTCTCCATCATCGGAGGAGCAAATCCCAATCTCGAGCTATCAAGTTACTTGACACACTTTGAAATGAACCCGTAAGCCGCCGTAATAGCCACCCATTTACGGATCACGTTTAACAAACCCCAAAGTTCATGAAGCAAGTATGAAGAAACTCGATACTCTCATGGTCTAAGGAATTATGCAAACATTAACCATCTCTGTGTTATTAACCATTAGCTTGTGACGAAAGCATCTCATAGCATAACATCAATTCGGGTCGATTCAACACAAATGTTCTTCTAATGTTGTGCCCTCAAAGTTGCTGGCATAGACATGCCCATGAGCAGGAAAACAGAACCATTATGCAACACTTGAGCTAGTCTTAGAGGCCAGACTAGGAATACATTTTACCGTTTATTATTCCACATGTGCATATGAGTCTTCCTCCAAGCCTCGTGGTTATTGCAGACTCGAAAACCATAGCAGTTATAGCATGGAACATAAACATAATTATGAGTAGGGAGATAATCAATAACATTTATTATTGCCTCTAGGGCATATCTCCTACAAGTTCCTCATTCCATTGTGTCTGATCGTGACCAGGTGTTCACCAGTGCAATGTGGTGGGCTATCTTCGAAGCAGCAGGTACCAAGCTCAGCTATTCCACAGCTTATCATCCTCAAATGGATGGGCAGAATGAATGCTCGAGATGTATCTTCGATGTGTAGTGCATGATCTGCTGAAGAAGTGGCATCAATGGCTTCCAACTGCTGAATTTTGGTACAGTACAACTCATCACTCTTCACTCAACACATCACCCTTCAAAGCTCTATTGGGCCAAGAACCTAATTTGGGTGGTTTGCCCGTGCTGGCTACCAAACTACCTGAAGATACTGAGGCTGATTTGGATTGGACTAAGCATAATGATATCCTGCGAGCACAGTTAGCTCGGGCACAGAACAGATACAAACAAAAGGCAGATCGCAACAGGACAGACCGTTCCTTTGCTGTGGGTGACCAAGTGCTGCTGAAACTACAGCCATATGCTCAATCTGCTGTCGCCAACTGCCCCTGCCCCAAGCTAGCATTCATATTCTTTGTCCCATTCACTATTGAGCAGCGCATTGGATCCATGGCCTACAAGCTGAAGCTTCAACTAGACAGCCGCATTCACCCTGTCTTCCATGTATCGTAGTTGAAACCGTTTACACCGGACTACTCTCCCGTCTTTGCTGAATTGCCTCGTCTGATGGACATGACAACTGCAACACTCCAGCCCGAGAGGATCCTAGATCGTCGCATGGTCAAGAAAGGTAATACCTCCATCACCCAATTCCGAGTGCAATGGTCATCACTTTCTCCAAACTCGGCGACATGGTAAGACTACACCGTCCTGCGTCACCGCTACCCCACTATTCCATGCTGGGAGGACGAAGCTTTCGGTCAAGTGGGGGGAATTTTCACACCTACTACTGCGTAGCGGTGGACCAGAAAGGAGAAGGAGGTGTACGCGTGTGTATTGGGCTGAGCCCAGTGAATAACTTGTGCCGCATGTGGCCGTGTCGTGCTTGTGTAGCGTGGCTGCGTGGGTGCATGTCTGTATTAAGGATGCCATCCTCGATGGACAGACTATGGAGAAAAACGTTGGACGTGGATAGGCAGCGCGCAGGCGCCAGATGAAGTGCCCGAGCATATCCTCTATATTAGGAAATAGATATGCCACGTCATCCCACTCTGTCAAAAAAGGAAAGTATAGGACCCTCCAACCTCATGCTACCTCAGTCAAGAGCCCATGTGAATTTATTTGGGGTTTCAATTTTTTTTTAAAAGTTATAACTTTTGATTCGAGCGTCAGAATCAAAATCCGCTTTCACCGTTGGGTTTCTCGTGATGAGCTCTTTAGAGCTAGATCTCATATGGGTAGGTTTCGACAAAGTTTATTTTACAGGAACTTTGGGTGCTATAGAGGCAACTTTAGCGCTATAGGAGAGCAACTCATTTTTATTGCCTAATATAACTACCTATGGGTCGAGAGTCCTTCTAAGTTAGTTACCAAGACCACCAATGATTAGTTTCACCTCTATGTAGCACTATATGAAAGCAACTCCTTCTTTTTGGCCTAGTAGGACTGCCTATTAGGTTGTTTTGTGTACAAAATTAAGAAAAATCACACGAAACACGAGGCTAGTGCCAAATGCAAGTAACTTCACTTCACTATGTTCACCTGTTAATTTTGTTAATATTATCCTAAGTTCCCTATCGTGACTGCTCAGATGTCTATAAATACTATGGAATTGCATATCATTGATGCCTAGTTGCATGCTATTAGTAATTAGTTGCCCACCATTGTTGATCAGTTGCCTACATATATTGTGAAGTTGGTTGTCATTGCTTTTCTAAGTTGCCTACAACACTATAAAGTTGCCTACCAGTGATGCTTAGTTGCCGGCTATTGGTAATTAGTTGCCTACCATTGCTGCTCAATTGCCTAACTTTACAAATTAGTTGCCTACATAAATTGTGACGTTTCTTATCATTCCTTTTCTAAGTTTCCTACAACACTCTGAAGTTGCCTACCGGTGATGCTTATATTAGTTGCTTTCCATTACTATTTCCGTTGCCTACAATACATTGCAAAGTTGCACATTAGTGTTGTTAAGTTGCCTATCTATGAAACTAAGTTGCTTATCATACCTAAAAGTATTGTAAGCAACTAAGGATGTTTTTAAGCTACTCGCTAGTCATAGAAGCAAGCTTATTATAATGTAATCCTACCTCGGAAAAACTAAGTTGCCTACAATACTATAAACTTGGAGGCCAAACTAATTATGGTAGAATACTTGCTAGTTATGATAAGAAACTTAGAGGTGAAGCTAGTTAACTTGGTAGTCATCGTAGCCAACTTCGAAGGGGTTTTCGATGATAGGCAGTCATACTCCACACACTAACAAGAAGTTGCTTTCCTATAACACTAAAGTTGGTTCCGTAGCACCCAAAGTTGCTCATGGAAAAAAGTTAGTCGAAACATACTCATATGGGATCTAGTTTTGAAGAGCTCGTCGCGAGGAACCTAGTGGTGAAAACAGATCTTGATTTCGATGATCGGTTCAAAAGTTATAGCTTTTTAAAAATTTAAAAACGCAAATTAAATGCATACACGTGGGATCTTGCTGAGAAATCAAGGGACGGGAGGGCACGCGGAAACGCAAGGACCAGGTGTTTTCTCTATGCGTTAAGTCCTCTCTGTGGGCCCCTTGGGTTGGTTTTAATTCCACTATTCATTAGGGACCACGTGAGAGAGAGACGGGGGACAAGTGCGTGCGCTCGAGACAACGAAAAAGCGCAGCTGCGCTTTTAAGAAATTAGGAAAAAACGTTTGATACATTCGCACCTCCCTTCACCTACCTCACCTAACCCTCTATGCTCTTCCTCACCCCGATCCCCCTTCTCTTCCCATATGTGATCGATTCATCGCGGACTCGGTCGGCACATACTGGTAAACTCCATCCCTCTTAATTCGTCACTGCAAATGACTCATCTTGTTCCTTGAGGCTATCGACTAACTTATTTTCGAGTTTTCTTTTGAACTATCTCCTGAATATTTTCATTTGCAAATAATTTATTTCCGAGTTGGTCCAAATCATGCAGATATGAGACGAAGTTGTTGCGTAGTCATATGTTCTATACATGTGACTTTCGCCGTATCCTCAGGCTCAGAGGAGCTTCTCCTTTCATTATGATTCCAGTTGTACAACTGAATTTTCTTGGGACCATTTCTCATAGCTTGTTACACACCTTCCTAGGATGCAACAAGAATAACTAGAGCACAGTGCATATTTAGAGGCCTACAGAGGGATTGGCAGTGTATATGTGCGTGTGCGTCGCGCGATCGTTTACTTGGTAAACCAACACATCATCCATGACGTGGTTACATAAATACTTTTTTTGAACACTATACAGACGCAAGCGCTCAAATAAACACGCATACACTCACCCCTTTGAACGCACACATGCAAACCCTACCCCTATGAGCACTTCCGAGAGACTGAGCCGGCATATCATCTTGAGATTTTACGAAATCAGCGTAAGCGCCTTGTAGTCGACGGAAACGTCTCCTCCCACTGAAAGCGTGTCGTCAGAAGGCCTAAAATAAATTTAGGATAAATGCGAGCACCAGGACTTGAACCCTGGTGGGCTGGGGATACCACTGTCCACCTAACCATCCCAACCACGGGTTTACACAAATACTTCTAATAGACCTTTTACTAGATAAGGTTTGGTATACAAACACTGTCCGGCCCAACCAAACGTATTGATCGGTAGGAGTCGTCGTAGAAGAACCCAACTCCCAGCAACCTAGCCATGTCTTTTTGTCAGGCCCACTTCTGAGAATAAATCACAGAGTAGCCCTAAGTCACACCAGTCCCAAGATTAACATAACTGGTGGACTTCCTTGACACAGATATCCAGTTTACACATAATATTACATCAGGTTGAGACTGAGTGCTCAACCAATTATTACAACCTTGCCCAAATACTATGGTGGTGGAATATGACAGTGGTGTGGTGGTACTATCATACTGATACAATAAAATAGAGCCAAGCGTCAGTGTGAGGCTTGACTATTTTATTTCTGTAGCGAAAACACAGCGGATGGTACATGTGGCAGACTTCTATATCCCAGGTGGACTGACTGGGACTCCTCTAAGCGTCGGGCTCGTTAGCGCAATCCTCCTCCATAAGCTCGTCCTCCTCCAAGTCTGGCCAAGTAAATAGCCAGGGACAAGCCAGTGAGTACGTTGGAATGTACTCGCAAACATATTGAACAAAAGATATAATGAATGCATATGCTCGTGCTGACTAAAATCTTAGACATGGAATGACAATAAAAAGATGCAGAATTAAACATAGTATGTCAGTCATATTCAGGCTTAATAAAATGGAAAATAATGAATGTCACGGGTAGTCTAGCCAGCCCAGGTGACATTCAGGAAATAAGAGAAATGCCAATCGGGTGTCTAAAAGAGAGTCAGGCGAGACGGGACCGCCCGATAACTCATGCGACGCCCCGAGAGGTCTTGAAGAGAAATGCCAGTCGGGTGTCAAGTGACGCCACGATCGGTCTTGAAAAGAAATGCCAAACAGGTGTCCACAAGAGTATCGGCGAGACAGGACCGCCTGAGAACTCAAGGGACGCCTCGTAAGGGCTTGAAAAGAAATGCCAGACGGGTATCTACAAGAGAGTCGGGCGAGACAGGACCGCCCGAGAACTCGAAAGACGCCTCGTAAGGTCTTGAAAATAAAACTGAATGTCTGGGGTAGTCTAGCCAGCCCCTGAGACACTCAGAAAATAAAATAAGAGAAATGGGTTAGTCCACAGTAATATTCATATCATCAGTAAAAGTATTCATGATAATATTAGTAGTGACCAAATTTCATCATGCAAAATATTCATGCTTGATGTTAATTATTTCCTCCAAAGACCGACACCGGGACCGACACTTGACCCACCCAGCTAACGTCCTTGACCGTGGACACGGCTATTCGAATAGAGATATCTCTGCAGAGGGTGTACTCTTTACCCACGTGTATGAGATTTCTTTAGTCAGTACCGTGACACTGACTAATTCTCATTACGGTCTTTGGGTTGGAAATACACCTGCCCAGCACACACCAGATTAACCGTCTGGATGCCAGAAATCACCCAAAGCATTGTTCCAGAAAAACTCTAAGTCGGGGAGACAACAATTTCAAATAGCATGGGATCACTATTCATACGCGCGGATTACAAGGGGGAACCCCCTCTCGGCTACAACCGGAAACACCCATGCCCCCTGACCCGATGACAGGATTTAGTCCATGGCCGTGGAAACCCTCATCGTGGCCCTCTATGTGGTGTGTACACAGACACGGGTTAGCAACTTACTAAGCCGTACCTTCCTGACGGAAGGACCCATGGCAGCACGGTATACAGCTAGGTGTAACGGAACAAGAGTCGATCTAGGTCGACTCAGGAGGTGTTACTTATTATCACCGGTAATCTCCACTTATCACGTGACACCACCATGTCAAACTATGGACCGTGCCACCGGCACGTCCAAGGCAGGAGCACACTCCTGGTTCTCACAATTTATGCATGTTAGATCTCAAATGAAATGCATGCAAGAAAAAATATATGTGACCATGCATGCATGCAAAATTTCTATCCATATGGTGCAACTCCAACCGATGCAATCATGTCTTGCAATAAGAGAACCCCGTATCCAAAGTTCAAATATGCTTGCCTTGTCCAAAGTAGTCAGGAGAAAACCCCTTCAAATTTCCAGCAAAGTTTTCTTCTCGTTTTTCTGAAAAATTCAAATTCAAATTCAAATATGAATTTCATCACAATACTAAAACTTGTCTCAAAATATTTTTAAATAAATACTAAAAAACTAGAGGGAAAAATAAGAATTAAAAAAAAAGAATCAAGTCATTTGGATCTGTGGTTTGAAAACTATAGGCAGTCAAAGTTCCAGTCAAATCTGTCTTTAATATAAAAACAGAAAAGAAAACATTTCGGACGAGAGTACGCTTCCCAGCTCAGAACGCGTAAACAACCGAATACGTCTTCCGTTTTAACCAGAAAAGAATAAAACGCTGACGAGTGGGGTCGACCCGTCAGGTTTGAATTTGAGCGCGCACGCGCGCGTGGACAGAGAGAGTGCGGCGATCGTCGGTGACGATCACCGGGGTTTCAGTGGCCGGCGATGGTGTGGACGTGTTCGGGGATGACTACCACATCAGTGGGTGGCGGTGGAGGTCGCCGGCGAGCAGCAGAACGGCGGCGAGGTTGAAGGCGGCAGACGGTGGTTCGTGAGGTGCTGGATCTTGCCGAAAAGAGCTCGGGGAGTGAAATTGAAGCGAGGAATCGATGATGCGGTGGAATATATGACTACTAGCAAGATTTGAGCAGTGATGGTGGAGTAACGACGTTGAATGGATTGGGGACAGTGGCGGTGGGACGGTGACAGGAGAGGTAGAAGAAGAGCCTCTCGGGGTCGGGTGAGTGTGCGGGAGAGAGATTGGAGGTGAGGGTGAGCGGTGAGGTGAGTGCAGAGAGCTCAGGGCCCTTTATATAGGCGATTAGGAGGGGGACAGTGGCTTGCGGGCCACGCCGGAGTAAATTCCGGCCGCCGGGTTAGGTTAGGGCGGTGGCGAGGTGTAGTGCATACTTAGGGAGGAAGGTGGAGCTCTCCAGAAGCGCCAGCGCGGACGAGCTCGAGCCCGGGGGCCTTATCCACGGGATGGCCACTGTACGGGTGTGGCGGCGGTGGCTTGCTCCGGCGACTGCCAGGAGGGTCCAGCCGGCGTGGTCGGCGTGGTTAGCGCCCGGAGAGGCGGGAAGGAGCGACGCGTGGGAAGAGAGGTAGGTCGGGGGGGGGGGGGGGTGTGGCGCAGTGATGGGCGTCGGTGTCCGAGGCGGCTCCGCTTGGCCCGCCGTGGATGAGCACGGTGGCCGTTGCACCGGCTAGCCGCCAGCTCATCGGCGAGGAGAGGCTGGGGAGTGGGCCAGGGAGTCGCGGCATTAATGAGCAACGGCGACGTCGTGGTGGAGAAGGAAGGGGAGGGGTGCACGGCACCAATCGCTACTGTCAACTGATGGAAATTCAGTTAACTGAATTTTTATCAGTGATGAATAGTATGCATGCTTGGTGTTTGATGAAATGACAGAGGGGTCTAGACATTTTTGGAATTGCTGAGAATTTTTGTGGTGATGTACTGTTGTAAGACAGAGGTGATGGAAAAGTTTCAGAATTTCTGGAGAGGTTTAGAATAGGTTTTGAGCAAAGAATTTGTTTCTGGTTCAAATTTGAATTGAATGAATTTTGAAAATTTTGAACTGTAGAACCATATATTTTTGGTGAAATGGGTTATAGGTACTGTCTAGTTGCTGGAGTAATTTTGGTAGGTGTAGAAGGCTTGCAGAAAATATGGTTCCTTTGTAAATCAAAGGATTCTTGAATAATTTGGATTCTAACTTTGGAATTTATAAACCATGAGAGAAATATTTTTGTGGAGAGAAGAGATGTTGGATACTGTCCTAGAGGATGTGAGTGACTTGAGGAATAATTTAGAAGAGGTAGAAAACAATATTGGTTGGATTTTGGAAGTGCTAGGAAGAAAAGAAAAGGGCATCTCCAAGGAAGATTCTAGTTAAAACAAAAACTTTTGGAAGAAAATGTTTTGATCTTCCAATTTTTTTTTCCAAATAAGACCATCAATCAAAACAGAACCCTTTTAAGAAAATTTTGAACCCAACCAAAATTTGAAAAGGTTTTCAAACAGAAGGAGTAAATGGGATCAAAATGGTTTTCCAAGAATTTTCATTTAAAAAAAGAATTTTGAAAATCCAGGAAGAAAATGTTTGGGGTGTAACAACACCTACCCCCTTAAGAAAAATCTCGTCCCTGAGATTTCAGCTATCCCTCAAACAGGTACGGATATTCCGCTCTCATGTGATCCTCTCTTTCCCATGTTGCTTCCTCCTCAGTGTGATTACTCCACTGAACATTGTAAAATTTTATTACATTCTGCCGGGTCCTCCGTTCAGTCTCCGCCAAAATCTTTATAGGACGTTCCCTATATGTAAGATCTGGTTGGATATCCAGGTCTTGATGCTGGACTTGATTTTCCAGGTTTCTGACACATCTCCTTAATTGTGACACGTGAAACACATCATGTACATCTGATAATTCTGCCGGTAGTTCCAGTTGATAGGCAACCTTGCCTCTTCTTGCAATTACTCTGAATGGTCCAATAAACCGCGGTGCTAATTTTCCTTTGACTTTAAACCTCTGTAGTCCCCTCGTCGAAGATACTCTGAGATATACGTATTCGCCTGGTTCAAAACTAATCTGACGGTGTTTTTTTTTCATAGTAACCCTTTTGACGGCTCTGAGCCGCTCTCAGTCTGTCCTGAATAAGCTTCACTTTTGTTTCTACCTCTTTAAGAATTTCTGGGCCGAAAATTCGGCTATCTCCGGTTTCAGACCAATTGAGTGGGGTACGGCATCGTCGTCCGTACAGGGCTTCGAAGGGTGACATCTTCAGACTAGCTTGATAACTGTTGTTATAAGAGAACTCCGCGTATGGTAAACTATCCTCCCAGCTGACTCTGTAAGTGAGCACACTTGCTCTCAGCATGTCCTCCAATATTTGATTCACCCGCTCAGTTTGTCCTCCGGTCTATGGATGATATGTTGTGCTGAATGTCAGCTGAGTCCCTAAAGCTTGCTGTAGGTGCTCCCAAAACCTAGAGACAAACTGGGTGCCTCTATCGGAAACTATGGTCTTGGGTACTCTGTGTAAGCAAACAATCCGGGAGAGGTATAATCTGGCAAGTCTCTGTGTTGAGTATGTGGTTTTTACCGGAATGAAATGTGCCACCTTGGTTAATAAATCTGTTATAACCCAGATAGCATCATTTCCGTGTCGTGACCTTGGCAATCCGACGATAAAATCCATCCCTATTACATCCCATTTCCATTCAGGCACTTTGAGTGGTTGCAATAGTCCTGCTGGCCTCTGGTGTTCTGCTTTTACACGCTGACATGAATCACAACATGCAATGTACGCGGCTATGTCTCTTTTCATCCCGTGCCACCAAAATCTTTCTTGTAGATACTTGTACATCTTGGTTCCTCCTGGGTGAATGGATTACGGAGTAGTGTGAGCCTCTGCCAAAATTTGTTGCTTTAATTCTTCCTTGTTAGGCACGCATAGTCTTTTTCCGAACCATAAAATTCCCTAACCGTCTACCGTAAATTCGGATGCCTTGCCCAATTTTATTTTCTTCTTAATCCCCTCAATGCTTTGGCGTCCTTTTTGGGCTTCTTTGATCTGATCCTCTAATGTTGGTTTTATTTCCAGTTGAGTAACGGTTCCTTCTGTGACTAGGAGCATGTTGAGTCTGGCAAATTCCTGGTTGAACTCATGCTGTGAGAATTGCCCACTGTTATCGCCGGTGTAGGGGTTTCGGCTGACGGCGTCTGCCACAACATTAGCTTTACCCGGATGATAGTGAATTCCGGCATCATAATCCTTAATCAATTCAAAGCCAGCGACGCTGTCTCAAATTTAATTCTGGCTGAGTGAAGATATACTTAAGACTTTTATGGTCTGTGTATATCTCGCATCGATTACCCAGAAGGAAATGTCGCCATTGTTTGAGTGCAAGTATCACTGCTGCTAACTACAAGTCATGGGTAGGATAATTTTCTTCGTGTCGTCGCAGCTGTCTTGAGGCATATGCTACGACTTTTCCTTCCTGCATTAGCACACATCCAAGGCCTTTCCTGGATGAGTCACAATATATCTCAAAAAATTTGTGCACATCGGGCACGACCAGAACGGTTGCCGTTGTTAACCTATTTTTCAATTCTTGGAAACTTTTCTCACAAGTTTCAGTCCATTCAAATTTCTTATCTTTCTTGAGTAATTGGGTCATGGGCTTGGCTATGGTGGAGAATCCTTCGATAAATCTCTGGTAGTAGCCAGCCAGACCAAGAAAACTTCTGACCTCTATTACGTTTGTGGGTTGCTTCCATCCCAAGACATCCTTCACTTTACTCGGGTCCACTGCTATTCCATCCTGTGTCAGCACGTGTCCCAGAAAACCAACTTCCTTTAACCAAAATTCGCATTTACCGAATTTGGCATATAGTTGATTTTTTCGCAATTCTTCCAGTACTATCCGAAGATGCTGCTCATGTTCCTCCGGTGTCTTGGAATAAATAAGTATGCCATCAATAAATACAACCATGAACTTGTCCAAATATTTCATAAAGACCTTTTTCATGAGATGCACAAAATAAGCAGGAGCGTTGGTTAAACCAAAGGGGATCACTGTGAACTCATATAATCCATATCTGGTGGTAAAGGCAGTCTTGGGTATATCTGACGATCGGATTTTTAATTGATGGTAGCCTAACCTCAAATCTATCTTTGTGAAAACCTTGGCTTCTGCTAACTGTTCGAACAAGTCATTTATCCTGGGCAATGGGTATTTATTTTTGATGGTGACCATGTGAAGTGCCCTGTAATCAATACATAGCCTTAGGGTACCATCCTTTTTCTTAGCAAATAAAACTGGCGATTCCCATGGTGATGTGATGGGTCGAACATAACCTTTTTCCATTAGTTCCTTAATCTGTTTCTTTAACTCAGCCAATTCTGTCGGAGCCATACGGTACGGCTTCTTATAAATGGGTGTCGTTCCAGGTGCTAATTCAATAACAAATTCAATTTCATGGTCCGGGGGCATTCCTGGTAGTTCCTCAGGAAATACATCGGGGTACTCGCAGACTACAGGAACCTTACTTAATTTTGCCTCATCCACTTGATTTAATTTTCCCTGTGAAGTAGAAATCCTTCTTGTGCCAAATTTTATTGTTTTCCCTTAGCAATTCGTGAGAGTCACTGTGCGGTTGTAGCAGTCTAAGAAACCTTTATTTGTGGTTAACCAATCCATTCCTAGAATAACGTCCAGATTGGCTGCTTCCAGTACAATAAGGTTGGCCAGAAATTTCATTCCTTTGATTTCAATGTTCACATCCTTGCAGTACCACTGTGTGCTTTGCTTCGATCCCAGGGACTGAATAACCATGGAATTTTGCAAAGGCGAAGAAGAAAATTGATTCTTCGAAGCAAACCTTTTTTAGATGCACGAATGGGAAGCTACAGAATCAAATAAGACTGTAGCATTAATTGAGTTGACAGGAAACGTAGCAAACACAATATCTGGTGCACCCTGTGCCTCCTCAAAAGTCACGTGGTTGACCTGTCCCTTCCTTTGGTTGTTATTGGGGTTGAAATTGTTGCGTCGCGGAGCTGTATTTGTACCGTGGCCATTGTTGTTGGGCTTGGGAGTATTATTCCCCTGCTTTGGGCATTGCCTGGAGTAATGCCCCTCTCCTCCGCAGGCATAACAGGTGATGCCCGGATGGAATGTTGTATCCTTGGTCCTGTTGTTGAAGGCACTACGGTTCTGCTGTGGTGCTATAACTGCTGGTCGGGGTAGCGGAGCTGCTGGTCGAGGTGTCATAGGCCTCTGAAATTCATTGCTGGGCCTGTTGTTGCGAACCTGTGTTGACTGGTTCATACGGCTCTTGCAAATTTCATTCATGTTGCGGTGCTCGTTCTCCAGTATAATTGCCTTGTCTACCAGTGTCTTGAAATCTGGAAAGGTGTGGACCACTAGTTGGCATTTCAGAGACGGAACAAGTCCATCAAGAAATTTTTCCATCTTTTTGCCTTCTGTCATGTATTCGTCGTTGGCGTACCGGGTCAGCTGAGTAAACTGATCCAGGTACTGCGTCACTGTGGTGCCTCGCTGCTTGAGATCCTCAAACTCTCTTTTCTTTAACTTCATAATGCTGTTGGGGATATGTGCTCCCCAAAAGTTTTCCTTGAACTGTTCCCATGTCATATTTGCTCCATTGGGGTGCGTATGACATAAATTCTCCCACCATGATGCTGCTGTTCCAGAAAAATAGTGCGGAGCATATAGCACTTTTTCCTGGTCTGTACACTGGGCGATGACCAATTTCCTTTCAATATCACGTAGCCAATCGTCTGCCTCCAACGGTTTGTCTGTGTGAGAAAAGACCGTTGGTTTTGTCTTCTGTAGTTCAGATAACTTGGATCCGTGTTGATGCTGACCCTGGTGATTCCCCATATTGATTAAATGTTGCATTATCTCTTGGTGCTGCTGCTGGCTTTGCTCATACAGTCGGCATACTTGTGAGAATGCTGAGTCGTTACTCTGTTGACTAGTCTGTCCATGGGTAAAATTATTTCCCATTTGTCCAAGGTTGTTCTCTGGCGGATTTGGCATGGAACGGGTCCAGGGGCGATGCATTTTCTTTCTGGGGGTATTTGTGCAACACCGATGAGAAAAGAAATTATAAAGGCAGCAAATAAAAATTTTAAGAGACTGAAAATAAATCTCCCCCCAAGACGTAAGTATGGAAAGGCAGCAAGTTATACTACACATGCAGATCTAATTATACATGCTAGATTTTAATATACAAGCAGGGTTTAATTATACAAGCATGGTTTAATTATGCAGGATGCTTGCAGAAACTGTATACTACACGACCACTTATTTAAACTAGCATGCTATTCCGCCCTCTCAGCTTGCTGTGGTCCCAGTCTACTACTCGCCATCTTACAAAAGAAGAAAAGAAATAGAAAATAAATATTTTACAACTGCGCTCTCATAAAGGTCGTCTGCGGTGGGGATGCCTCATCAGCCCTCACGGAGTGTCCGGAACATCAAGGGCCCTGCCGAGGGTGATTCCCAGACGAGGTGCTGATGACTCGACCTCCTCCTCCTCCTCGGGGATAGTCTCTAGCCCGGCAGTCGTCGATGCCATGCCCGCTGGTGGTGGCACCGTGCCTGTCAGTGGTGGGGCTCTGACTAGAATGGGTGCAACCAAGCGGCTAGCCTCATCAGCCGGGGATGAGCGCTGAATCGCGGAACCGTGAGGAGGATCATATGGTGGGGTAGGGATGCGAGGAGCGCGGGGCGAAGGTGAACGGTACTCGATCCTGCGAGGGGTCCTCACACGAGCCAAGTCCATCTGTGCAGCAAGATGGTCATCTACCAGCGAGGTGAAGACTGACTCCAGAGACATGATGTACTGAACCAGTTGCTCAATCGCCTCATCCCTTTCTCCCGCGGTGCAGGAAAAAACGTAGTGGCTGGTGTATGGAACATGGCATGGCAAGTAGTGATAGGGACGGGTCTGCATGACAGGCAGGATGTCCCTGAGACGGGCGATAGCCTCACGGGCGGCCATCTAGATAGCATGCCTCTCAGAGGGCATGACTCTCCTCATAAAACGGTAGTTGCGGAACGACAAGGCACTTCCACCCCGAATATATACCGAGTCATGGTACATAGTCAGGGTGTCCGTGATCCTGTCAGGGAAAACGGTGTACTCCAGACGGCCTGGGGATCTCATCGCGTCTCTAGCGATCACGGTGAGGAGACGGGAAAAATCCCGCGGGCACGTTGGCGAAAATCTATGATGAACAGCTGCCACCAGCCATCTACAACAGTAGACAAAAATCCAAATAGTCATATCATAAGTATATGATGACCAAGGAAAATTTGCTACAATGCATGAGATGCATGCTAAAAATGTTAGTACTGACTCGAGTGCTAGTGATCGTGCCTAGGGTTTCCTACAGTCAGCCTGGCTCTGGTACCAAGGTTTGTCAGGCCCACTTCTAAGAATAAATCACAGAGTAGCCCTAAGTCACACTAGTCCCAAGATCAACACAACTGGTGGACTTCCTTGATACAGATATCCAGTTTACACATAATATTATATCAGGCTGAATCTGAGTGCTCAACCAATTATTACAACCTTGTCCAAATACTGTGGTGGTTTAATATGACAGTGGTGTGGTGGTACTATCATACTGATACAATAAAATAGAGCCAAGCGTCAGTGTGAGGCTTGGATATTTTATTTGTGTAGCGGAAACACAGCGGATGGTACATGTGGTAGACTTCTATATCCCTGGTGGACTAACTGGGACTCCTCTAAGCGCCAGGCTCGCTAGCGCAATCCTCCTCCATAAGCTCGTCCTCCTCCAAGTCTGGTCAAGTAAATAGCCAGGGACAAGCCAGTGAGTACGTTGGAATGTACTCGCAAACATATTGGACAAAAGATATAATGAATGCATATGTTCATGCTGACTAAAATCTTAGACATGGAATGGCAATAAAAAGATGCGGAATTAAACATAGTATGTCAGTCATATTCAGGCTTAATAAAATAGAAAATAATGAATGTCACGGGTAGTCTAGCCAGCCCAGGTGACATTCAGGAAATAAGAGAAATGTCAATCGGGTGTCTAAAAGAGAGTCAGGCGAGACGGGACCGCCCGAGAACTCATGCGACGCCACAAGTGGTCTTGAAGAGAAATGCCAGTCGGGTGTCAAGTGACGCCATGGTCGGTCTTGAAAAGAAATGCCAAACAGGTGTCCACAAGAGTATTGGCGAGACAGGACCGCCTGAGAACTCGAGAGACGCCTCATAAGGGCTTGAAAAGAAATGCCAGACGGGTATCTACAAGAGAGTCAGGCGAGACAGGACCGCCCGAGAACTCGAGAGACGCCTTGTAAGGTCTTGAAAATAAAACTGAATGTCCGGGGTAGTCTAGCCAGCCCCTGAGACACTCAGAAAATAAAATAAGAGAAACGTGTTAGTCCACAGTAATATTCATATCATCAGTAAAAGTATTCATGATAATATTAGTAGTGACCAAGTTTCATCCTGCGAAATATTCATGCTTGGTGTTAATTATTTCCTCCAAAGACCGACACCGGGACCTCACCCTGGGCATAAAAACCGAAGACCGAAAACCGAACCCGAAAAGACCGAGACAGAACCCGAAAAGACCGAACTAGAAAAGACCGAATAAAATACGGTCTGCGCAAATAGAAGACCGAACTAATTACGGTCTGTTTGGTCCTCCTGTCTTCAAGACCGAATAGACCGTATAGACCGAACTAAAAAAGCCCATACGCAAGAGTGCAAGACCATATTTACCAAAGGCCCATCCGGCCAGCTCAAGGTCATGAGCGAGATACATACATCTCATGATTCACAGGCAACCAGCTACTGCACTCTCGTTATTCTCAAAAAAAAAGTTGTTATTCTCTCATTCCTCCTTTTCTTCACAACCATCCGAGCTGCAGTTCATCACCACCTCGTCCTCTTACACGTTGGTCACCGGCCCGCTATCTATTGTCTTCTTCCCGTGCTCCATCTCGCATCTGAAGGTAAGGAACCATACAATACAACTACTACTTGTCTGAATTTTCGTATGTACAGAAGCACATCTATACACACATTTGTTGTCTCAGTACATATGCACCTCTGTACACACATGCAGTTTGTTACTGGAAATAACATGAATATGAGGTGTAGCAATTAATTTGGTCTGTTTGGTCAGGACCGAAGACCTAATAATAAAGACCGAAGACCGAATAGTGAAGAACCGAAAAGACCGAAATTATTATGGTCTTCAATTATGGAAGACCGAATTCTTGGAAGACCGAAAAGACCGGACCGAACAAACCGAAAAGACCGAACGCCCAGGCTGACCGGGACCGACACTTGACACACCCAGCTAACATCCTTGACCGTGGACACGGCTATTCAAATAGATATATCTCTGCAGAGGGTGTACTCTTTACCCACGTGTATGAGATTTCTTTAGTCAGTACCGTGACACTGACTAATTCTCATTACGGTCTTTGGGATGGAAACACGCCTGACCAGCACACACCAGATTAACCGTCCGGATGCCAAGAATCACCCAAAGCATCGTTCCAAAAAACCTCTAAGTCAGGGAGACAACAATCCCGAATAGCATGGGATCACTATTCATACGCGCGGATTACAAGGGGGAACCCCCTCTCGGCTACAACCGGAAACACCCATGCCCCCTGACCCGATGACAGGATTTAGTCCATGGCCGTGGAAACCCTCATCGTGGCCCTCTATGTGGTGTGTACACAGACAGGGTTTAGCAACTTACTAAGCCGTACCTTCCTGACGGAAGGACCCGTGGCAGCACGGTATACAGCTAGGTGTAACGGAACAAGACTCGATCTAGGTCGACTCAGGAGGTGTTACTTATTATCACCGGTAATCTCCACATATCATGTGACACCACCGTGTCAAACTATGGACCGTGCCACCGGCACGTCCAAGGCAGGAGCACACTCCTGGTTCTCACAATTTATGCATGTTAGAACTCAAATGAAATGCATGCAAGAGAAAATATATGTGACCATGCATGCATGCAAAATTTCTATCCATATGGTGCAACTCCAACCGATGCAATCATGTCTTGCAATAAGAGAACCCCGTATCCAAAGTTCAAATATGCTTGCCTTGTCAAAAGTAGTCAGGAGAAAACCCCTCCAAATTTCCAGCAAAGTTTTCTTCTTCTTTTTCTGAAAAATTCAAATTCAAATTCAAATAAGAATTTCATCACAGTACTAAAACTTGTCTCAAAATATTTTTAAATAAATACTAAAAAAACTAGAGAGAAAAATAAGAATTTCAAAAAAAGAATCAAGTCATTTGGATCTGTGGTTTGAAAACTATAGGCAGTCAAAGTTCCAGTCAAATCTGTCTTTAATATAAAAACAGAAAAGAAAACGTTTTGGACGAGAGTACGCTTCCCAGCTTAGAACACGTAAACAACCGAATACGTCTTCTGTTTTAACCAGAAAATAATAAAACGCTGACGGGTGGGGTCCACCCGTCAGGTTTGAATTTGAGCGCGCACGCGCGCGTGGACAGAGAGAGTGCGGCGATCGCCGGTGACGATCGTCGGGGTTTCAGTGGCCGGCGATGGTGTGGACGTGTTCGGGGATGATTACCGCGTCAGTGGGTGGCGGTGGAGGTCGCCGGCTAGTAGCAGAACGACGGCAAGGTTGACAGCGGCGGACGATGGTTCGGGAGGTGCTGGATCTCGCCGGAGAGAGCTCGGGGAGTGAAATTGAAGCGAGGAGTCGATGATGTAGTGGAATATATGACTACTGGCAAGATTTGAGCAGTGATGGTGGAGTAACAACGTTGAATGGATCGGGGATAGTGGCGGCAGGACTGTGACCGGAGAGGTAGAAGAAGAGCCTCTCGGGGTCGGGTGAGTGTGCGGGAGAGAGATTGGAGGTGAGGGTGAGCGGTGAGGTGAGTGCACGGAGCTCGGGGCCCTTTATATAGGCGATCGGGAGGGGGTCAGTGGCTTGCGGGCGACGCCGGAGTAAATTCCGGCCACCGGGTTAGGTTAGGGTGGTGGCGAGATGCAGTGCATACTTAGGGGGGAAGGTGGAGCTTTCCAGAAGCGCCAGCGCGGACGAGCTCGAGCCCGGGGGCCTTATCCACGGGATGGCCACCGTACGGGTGTGGCGGCGGTGGCTTGCTCCGGCGACTGCCATGAGGGTCCAGCCGGCGCGGTCGGCGTGGTCAACGCGCGGAGAGGCGGTAAGGAGCGATGCGTGGGAAGAGAGGTAGGTCGAGGAGTGCGGCGCAGTGATGGGGGTCGATGAGCACGGTGGCCGTTGCACCGGCTAGCCGCCAGCTCATCGGCGAGGAGAGGCTGGGGAGTGGGCCAGGGAGTCACGGCATTGATGAGCAACGGCGACGCCGTGGTGGAGAAGGAAGGGGAGGGGTGCACGGCACCGATCGCTACTGTCAACTGAAGAAAATTCAGTTAACTGAATTTTTATCAGTGATGAACATTATGCATGCTTGGTGTTTGATGAAATGACAGAGGGGTCTAGACATTTTTGGAATTTCTGAGAATTTTTGTGGTGATGTACTGATGTAAGACAGAGGTGATGGCAAAGTTTCAGAATTTTTGGGAAGTTTAGAATAGGTTTTGAGCAAAGAATCTGTTTCTGGTTCAAATTTGAATTGAATGAATTTTGAAAATTTTGAACTGTAGAACCATATATTTTTGGTGAAATGGATTATAGGTACTGTCTAGTTGGTGGAGTAATTTTGGTAGGAGTAGAAGGCTTGCTGAAAATATGGTTCCTTTGTAAATCAAAGGATTCTTGAATAATTTGGATTCTAACTTTGGAATTTATAAACCATGAGAGAAATATTTTTATGCAGAGAAGAGATGTTGGATACTGTCCTGGAGGATGTGAGTGACTTGAGGAATAATTTAGAAGAGGTAGAAAACAATATTGGTTGGATTTTGGAAGTGCTAGGAAGAAAAGAAAAGGGCATCTCCTAGGAAGATTCTAGTTAAAACTAGAACTTTTGGAAGAAAATGTTTTGTTCTTCCAAAAATGATTTTCCAAATAAGACCATCAATCAAAACAGAACCCTTTTAAGAATATTTTGAACCCAACCAAAATTTGAAAACGTTTTCAAACAGAAGGAGTAAATGGGATCAAAATGGTTTTCCAAGATTTTTCATTTTAAAGAAAAGAATTTTTAAAATCCAGGAAGAAAATTTTTGGGGTGTTACACTTTTACTCGTGCCGTCCCCGTGGGCGGCCGGGGGGAGCCCAGATCTGCTGCCCCTCACCCTTCCTCCCTCCTCCGCCACTCCTCGCCTCCGCCGGCGCAGGTCGCCGGGGCCTTCTTCTCCTCCTGCCCAAGGATGGCGGCGCAGGACACTTTCTTCTAGTGACAGCGCGTCGCGGGCGTGGGGCTGGCGGCGGTGGCTGCTGGGTCTATGTGGCGTCGTCCTCTCCTGGGCCGGCGGCGGGGTGTGGTGTAGTGCTCTTCGGTGGCGCGGCTGGGGCTTGCGGGCGGCCTTGCTGCTCGCGCGGCGCGACTGCTAGCTGGTCAGGCGGCGGCGGCCTGGATCCTACTTCCAATCCCCGGTAGAGATGGCGGCAATCCGTACACAAGTCTTGATGGAGGTTCTTCGAACAGATCTGGGTGAAAACCTTGCGCTCGGCTAGATGCCAAGGTCGGCGATGGAGGCGCTCTTCTGTGTCGTTCTCTTCTTGAAGACATCGCCGTGGAGAAGTTCCAGACCTTTATCTGTTACCTCCGGGGAAACCCTAGGTCGGTAGATCGGATGACGATGGCGCTCTTGCGTCGTTTCGCCCTTGGGGGCGTCAGTCTTGGAGGTGTGCACGGGCTCGAGGGACCAGCAGACAGCATCTTTGCTGGAGCGGTGTTTCATCTTACGCATCGACGACTGTGGATCTCGGCGGCGTGGCGCAGTGGAGTCTCGGCGTTCGATGTGTGTAGACGGACTCACGCTGGAGGATGGCGCTGTCTAGCGTCGTGGTGGCATTGATAGCAGACCTGGCAAGGTCGTGGCGTTAGTATCCGCTCTGAAGATGGATCGGTGGAAGACGGCGATGGCCTTTAAGAGTGCGCCGGACTGGTGTGTGCCCCAGACCAGTTATATGGTTTGGCTGGAGCCTCCGGTTTTAGATTTTAGGCTTAAGTGCGAGGTATGTTTGGTACTAGGCTCGAACTATCGGCACGCCTTCATCAAGTGGATGGAAGTAGCGACAGATGTTGCCAAGATGGTGGCTTCAGACTTACTGATATACTACTTTGTAAGGTCTTTATGAATAATTAATAAAGTACCTGCATGCACCGTCCAGATGCAGAGGCCTCGTCTTCCTCCTTTAAAAAAAAATACAAACACTGTCCGCCTGATTTGCATAGTTGACGATGACTTCGTACCGCCACAGATTTTTTTGAGGCCTAAATCCTGATAGCGCTCCACGAGACACGCTGTGTTGACTGGGCATGCATATTGTGGATCAGATTAAGATTCATCTCTATTCTCAGGGATTAAGTGACTAATTTCCTTTCTAGGTCGACCCAACAGTCTGGTATAGTGCCAGGGATTAAGTCATTGGTCAATCATCCCAATTAGTTGTGCAGTTGTGCCCTCGCAAAAAAGAAAAAATTGTGCAGTTGTGATTGTTACTCGTTGCAATAATGTATGCCACACCATACGGCATACTAGATGACGCCCCGCGCGTTGTTGTGGGATGCTATGATGCTTTTAGTTGATTGGACGTGTGCATTCTGGACCATGTGTTGAGCACAAAGAAACATTGATTTGCCAATCAGGCTATTTAGTCATTAGTACATTTCAACAGGAAAAAAAATAGGGTAATATATATGGCACCAAAAGGTTCAGTATGAAATGCAGTAGAGGGTAAAGTAAGAGCAGTAGTGAGCAACCACCTGACACCTTGAAATGTATGGTGCGAGATTTCATTATTATATGTAGATAGCTTGAAGGAAAAATCCAAAGTGTTACTTATCCAACTTTCTTCTATTAATATAATTAATGTATTACAAAGGAAGGATGGAAGCAAAGTAAAAAATCTTCGGTTTAGTTATAACATTTACCTTCAATTATGTAAATGAGATTATTCTACTTTGAAGGTACGCCAACTCTGGACGGTGAGACATAATAAAGAGACGCTCAAAATTACTTAAGAAATGCACAAAATAAAGGATCGATGCATGAGCATAATCCTTTTCACAGAAAAATGATGCAAAATAGAACATGATATTAATGCTATATGTGAAATATATTAACAAAACATGAAGGATAATGACGAATTCATTCCTAAGTGATCCTTCAAACATGTACAGTAGTGTTTTTTTTAAGTGTAAGAGACAATAGAATATATTTTGTTTCGCAAAAAAAGACAATATATAATGTATTTTTTTCGAAGGATAATATAATGTAGATGCAGATGAAGGCCCCAAATTTATCTCCGGCATTAACATCGCTGTGCATAAACTGGATTTCAATGAAAGGGTAAACCAATATCTTTATTTAGAGCATTGCATATACCCTGACTAAAAAAGAATGAACGTAATCTGCAAGATGTAAAACACAGGCAACAAATTGCGCGTGTAGATTCTGTATAATATAATGAGTATAAGATCTGAACAGAAGGGGATGTGCTACTTTAACTGTTAACAACATAATATAATCAATTAATTTGGGGGCATTAAAAGTCATATGTGTACAGTTAACAAAGGGAAAGATAGTCTCTCGGGTAACTTCAAAAAATGCAAAGGTTGACAGTCCATGAAGTAATCTTGAACTTACCTTCTGAACTACTTGGCCTCCATAACAACCGATGGGATTAGAGAGTTGTGTCATTAGTGGGAAATTGCATTAGTAGCGGGTTAGCAAGAGTAATCCCGTGAGTGGTGTTACTGCAGCTATGGCTGCACTTGTTAACTCTCATGTAACACTATTTCTCCCTACCTTAATATAACAAATTATCGCTGCGAGGTGCTCCTATGGATACTTCAGAATTTCTGCAAACAAAAGCAAGAAATGACTCGGTACAGCATACTACAGATATAATTAAGCACGGTAATAGATAAAATGAATGCATGTTGGGGCAGAGATGTACTATAGCACACAACCTTATCTGGATAGAGAAACGGAGAAATCACATTGTGAGAGCAGATGCTTTCAAGGTGGAACAAACCTGCACAGAAGCACACAAATCCAAAGGTTTGATAAATACAGTATCCAACATTAGCTCCTGAATCATCAGTTCTCCATTGCCAAACAATAGAGGTGGTACTGAATCCCATAGAACTAAATTGATACAGATGATTGACCGCAGTGAGCAACCTTTGCCTGTTGAATTTACTAATTCAAATCAAAGATGCAATATGAGCGGAGTCCTTAGCCAACTCCAGATCGAAGAGAACATGCGGATTTACAACACCAGTAGCAGCATGATCATAATGATATGATGCATGCACAGATCAATTTATCATAATTGTGATACTGCAGATGTGAACCTGGGGTGAGCAATGCATCACGGAAAAGTTGGGGCGCCTTACGTACTTGTATTGAGAATATGTAGAACGCAGCATGGTGGACTCATGGACGTTGACGTGGACCTCGCCCTCATATCCCTCCCGTAGCAACGTTTGGCGGATGTGCAGATCTGAGGAGATAAAAGGAAGGAGAGCACCCCTTACCTTTCACGGATGAGATCTTATAGGAGGATGCCGACGATGGCGCGCAAGGTTCGCCCAGATGTCAGATCAACGTCGGCGTGCATGGCTTGGGACAATAAAAGCCCTTGCTGCAGCGATCATAGGGATCCCGCCTGTATTAGCACGCTTGTCGCTGGCGGCAACAACCTACGAAGGCTTGGCCGGCGGCGGCGTAGTACGGAGAGTGGCCAAGATAAAGAGGGGAGGAGAAGAATCAGGAAGACAATGGATCGCGGAGGAGATTTTACTAACGACGGTTGGGATCTATTAATGGAGAGGAGAACGAAGGAACCATCCAACGAAGATGAAATAAGACGAAGGGGCAGATTGTACGGTTTTGCTGAAACTCATTCAGCTGAGAAACTTTTTGGTCTCATTCACATTTTCAATCGTCATATCCAATCACGTCCGGATTTGTGTTTTGTCGAGATGGAGAGCTTCGTAGCCACAAGGCTCGCCCCATCTATTGTTCTGCTCGCGGCCCATTTCCTTTTTTTTTGGCGCACCTTTTTTCTTGTCACATGCTGAGAGAAAGGGCCCTGTGATGGGGTTTTATCCGCTGGACATGTGTGGGCTTGTGACGTTGGGTTCGTTCTTTTTTCTTTTTGTCCTAGGCTACAGGGGTTGCACGGGAGATAACAAGGGAACAAGTGACTTTTTTTTCTTCTGCATTTTCGTTTTTCTTTGCTTTTTTTATTTTTATCCATTATTCCTATTTAACTTTCTATTTTACCTTCCTTTTTCTATTTTTCACTATTCTTATTTTCATTTTTTGGTTGGGAGAAAACATGTAAATAATTTTTAACTAAATTTTACTCAGATAAGATTTGGTTAATTTTTGAAATGTACAAGAAGATAATTCTTTATACTTTTTTTTGTCTTCCTGGTTTTTTTCTCTCATTTGTGTTTTCTTTTTTATGCTTATCATTATTCTTTTTTTTTGACTCACAAAGAGGATGACAGCTAGATCCATTTTATAATTGAAGAGAGCGAGAAAGAAGGTAGTGCTTCCTTCAATTTGCTTTATCTCCAACTACAGTACAAGGGGAAGTGTAGTGGTTCTACATTTTTTTTCTTCTGTTTTTCATTGAGAATTTTGGTTTTTTGTTGTTGTTCCAATTTTTTGCAAGTTCATATTTTTACTCATGCTTCCCTTCCACATTTTGTCATTTTTCTTCCTGCTATTTTTTCTTCTTCATCTATTAGAAAGTTATTTTGCTTCCTACTACTGTAAGCAACATGCAAGCAACTGCAAGCGTCGCATCAGACATGCAACAACAAGTCTGGCAACATGCGTGAAGTATGTGTTTTAAAAAGATTTCATTGTATTTCTTAGTCATAGGAGTTACTTTGTATTTTCTTAGATCTTAAGTCCAAATCATTGTACCTGTAATTGTTATGACTATGAATAAAGTGTTTGTAAAAATATATATTGCAGTTTTTATAAGAAATCTTATTTTTTGAGAAATATATAAGAAATTTATTTAGGTATACAGTCTTTTTTTGGCGAGGCAGGCCTGGTTTTTTGTTTTAAAGCTACGGCCTAACTGTCCTTTGTGTGTTCTTTCTTTTCCTGTTCTTGTTATAGCGGTCTCCTACTTGGCGCAAGCGACCTGGCTCATACCCCCGTGCAATAGCTACGTACATAAATTTAAAATTGGGGTGAATTTTTTTTATTTATGAACATTTTTTCAAATCAGGATGAATGTTTTTCGAATTTAAAAAATGCTCATCATATTTCTTTTAGATTGTAAAAATTTTCTTAAATGCGTGAACATTTTTTAAAAATTATTAAATATTTTTTGAATTCATGAACATTTTGGCATACATATTTTATGGAAATCGTGAACAAGTTTTTTGCATAGGTGAACATTTTTCAAAATTCGGCAGCCACTTTTGTAATTCAGGAACCTTTTTTTTATGATTTTTTAAATTAATGAATATTGTCTCTAATAAGTGAACATTTTAAAAAATTGTAATATTTTTTTGAAATACCCAAACATTCTTTTGAATATTACTGAACATGTCTTATAAGTTCATGGACATTTTTGTAAGACGTGAACATTTATTTTTTAGATAATGGACATATTTTGAATTGATGAACTTAAAAAAAACATGAACATTTGTTAAATTCATGATTTTTTTAAAAGACAACGAAATGCTTATAATAGAGAATGCATTCCGATATTGAACGGGATCACGTGCTTGGTCTGGTAGCTATCTTGCGCAGCTACAGAGAGGCAGCGCTTGCCGGAACCCTCCGATGCACTTTTTTCCTTTTATTTCTCCAGTCCATTGACATAAGGGTACCAGACGAACGTGGCGCAAGCTAACACGTGTCATCACAGGAATACAAGATACGTATGCGACGCGTCGAGCCAGGATCGTTGTTTTAAATATCAGGGCCGTATACACCACATATTTTCATATATCAAGACCGTATAGAAGCACTTTTCAACCACGCGGATCATGATGAACCTAGCCTGCGAGGCTGCGACTACGAGGATGGTACGTGCAATTATCTCTACATATTTTTTTAGAAAAGGAGGAATACCCCCGACCTCTGCATCTGGACGATGCATACAGCCATTTTATTAATTATTAACACAAGACCTTACAAAGTCTTACAACAGTAACATCAAAGCCACCATCTAAGCAACATCTGTCGCTACTCGTATCCAGTTGATGAAGGGGCGCTGATAGTCTAGGCCTAATACCAAATAGACCTCGCAGCCAAACCTAACATCTAAGACCTGAGGTCCCAACCAGGACGCCTGCCGGGTATGGGCACCCACTAGTCCGGCGTGCTCCTCAACCAGGACGCCTGTCGGGTATGAGGCCGCCGCAGCCATCTGCCACCAATCCATCTTTAGAGCTGTACTGCTGCATCTACCTTGCCCGGTCTAGCTGCCGCCGACGCCACCACGACGCCAGACAGCGTCGACCTCCTGCGCGTGTCCATCACCACACATCTGACGCCAAGCCTCCGCTGCTCCATGCCGCCAAGAGCCGCCGCCATGAATATGTAGAAAGAAACACCGCTCCACCAAAGACGCCAACCGCTGGTCCCTCGAGCCCGAGTGCATCTCCAAGAATGCCGCCCCCAAGAGGGTAACGACACATGAATGCTGCCGTCATCCGATCAACTGATCTAGGGTTTCCCCCGGAGGTATTGGGTGGGTTTGGGATTTGTATCTCGATGATGCCTTCATGAAGGAAACGATGATAAGGGCATCGTCATCACCGGCTCCGGCCAACGACCGAAGACCAAGTTTTCACTCGGATCCGTCCCAAGAAATCCACCCGACAACCTGTGCACTGTCTCGACCGCCTTCAAAGCCCTAGATCTAGCCGCCTAGATCCGGCGACCACCCGCAACAGCAGTGCCACCGTAGGAGCCCTGGCACACCGGCCACTGCCTGAATGCGCCACCACTGGAGCCTGGGAGGAGGACTCCCACCCCACCTCGCCAAACCGCGAGAGCCGCCGAGATGGATCCCGCACGCTCATCACCGTCTCTGATCGGAATCGCCGACGCAGATCCGCCTTGGATATGGACTGCACCGCGCCATGCCGCCGCGGGAAGCCCGAGCTTCACCCGCAGCCGCCGTCTAGGGCCGCCGCCCCAGGATCCTGATCTGGCCAGCCCGGACCTCCACGGCGCCTGCTTCACGCCGCCGCCGCCGGCTCGCCACCAGGCAACCGCACCGCCGCCCAGGGCCTCCGCCCGGAGCACGCCGTCACGCCACCATGGATCAGATCACCGCCGCGCCGTCACGCGCGTGGAGGTCCCGCCCCACCCCCTCTGACGCGATCCAGGGAGGAGAGCCTCCGCCACCGCCGTCGGCCCCCGGGCTTAGCCCAGCGGCGTCCTCCGGCGGCGGCGGAGGGAAGGGAGGGAGGTGGTGGTGACCCTGGCGGCTAGGGTTTGGAGAGCCGCCCTACATGAACGTGAACTATGTATTACCTCTAGCTCAGAAAGAAAGACGGATCACAATTATGTTTTGTGGTTAGCTTATGCGCATAAACAGGACTATAATGGAGCGTATCCATGTATTTGAGGACAGCAGTGGAGCATTTCACGAGTTTGAGGACCATCATGTTACGCATCGGAGAGCACAACGACTGTATGTGTAACGGTTCGTTCCTAGTGACCCATTTTCCTCTCATTCCCCAGGGCCGCACCATCTCGCCCGCTAGGGTTCCGGCCGCCATTTTGCCTTCTCTTTCGTCCACGTGCCTGGCTTCCCTTTCTCCGTCGCGCTCGTTGTCCCACACTGCTATGGTTGTGCCCTCCGCCACGTGCTCGCATAATCTTCCTTGGCAAGGACGCCTCCCCGTGCTCCATCGTGGTTGTGGACCAACGCCGATAGGGTTCCAGCGGCCATCGCTGCTCCTCCTCTTCGCCAGCGAGCCTGCAAGCCTTTACTCCGTTGTGCTCATGGACTATGCGCACATCGGCATGGCACATGTGTTGGCTCCCAGCGTGTCATACACCATGCTCCTCATCTTCGACATGGCACATGTGTTGGCTCCCAGCAGTCGACGTCATACACCATGTTCCTCATCTTCGGCGGATTGGACGACAGTGAGACGTTGGCTGGGTCGCTCCCATGGCCGAAGCACTCCAACATCACTATCTCTCTGGTCTGGTTAATTGTGGTGGCGGTGAAACCACGCATAGCTGTCGATGGGGAGGCTTGCTATATCTCTATTATTAAAGGGGAGTAAGTACGTCTTATCGTTCGTTCGTAACTCCCATATCTCTGACCCCCCCCCCGCGCGAACCAAACTCCCGTTTCTAGTTTTCTAAGGACTTTCTCGTTACAAAGTAAAACATTCCCAGGCCACTCCTTTTCTCCCGATCTAATTCCGGAGCGAGTGCTAGGTCATCCCTCTCGCACGCTGCCACTGTCACCCTCACCTTCGACGCAGTACTCCCGCACTCCTGCTCGCATGGTGTCGCTGCCCAACCAGCTGGCGCTCCATTCCGCTTGCACAATGCCCGTCCACACTTCGTCCCAACTCCCACTCCCGCAGCTCACTCGCTCCATCCATCATCTACCCTGATGCATCACATGCCCCTGGCTTGCGTCCTCCACTTCCGGCCGCCTCCACGTGCTCCTCCGCACCCCGCTGCCTCCTCGTGCCCTCCTCTACACTACAAAATCTGCTCTATTAAGTGACAAAAACCCTGGTGACGAAACATGAAACGTCGCCTAAAATCATTTTCTATGACGGTCCACCATCAATAGGTGTTCTCCTCCCGGGGCAGCGCCCTCGGCAACTTTGGTGACGTTCTGGCCTGATTTTGCGCAACTTTGGTGACGTTCTGGCCCGGTCTACGAGACCCCAGCACAAAACATGCGTGCCGCCCAGGCGGCCGCGGATGAGCTCAAGCGCTTGCAGGGCGACGAGCTACACGAGCAACTGGAGCGCCTCCAGCAGCTCATCGACGCTCCGAACGCGCAGCAGGACACGGGCAACCGTGCGGTGGAAGCAGGCCGACAGGTCGACACCCACGTGCCCCGTCGCGAGAACGGCGCGACCTCTCGGTCCCCTAGCGGCGGAGGCCGTGGGCAGCCGCGAGACCCAGAGCCGGCTGCTAGCAATAGCCAGCGTGCGCGCCGCACGATAGCGGACGGCCACCAAGTGCTCCCGAACCCGGAGCCTCGACGCCGGCCGGAAGAGCGCTCGCCTCCTCGGAGGGAGAGGGCGGCCATTCCCGTGCCGCCGCCTGATCACCTAACGCTCGGCGGCCGGCTTGGCACCCGCGAAGCAGTCGGCGAAAATGACACACGCCACCGGATCGAGCAGCTGACTCGGTCCGAGTTGTTGGAAGAGGAGCGCACAGTCGGGCCGGCCTGCTTCGGCCCCCGCATCCGCGACGAGCCCTTTCCCAGAGGGTTCACGCTCCCCAGAGACACGCCCAAGTACAACGGCGTCGTGAAGCCGGAAGACTGGCTGATCGACTACTCCACAGCAGTCGGCATCGCCAACGACAACAAGCGCGTCACCGTCAAGTACGTCCCGCTCATGCTTTAGGGCATGGCCCGGACGTGGCTGAACAACCTCAAGCCCAACAGCATCAACAGCTGGGTAGATTTCAGTGACGCCTTTGTCCGCAACTTCACCAGTACGTACAAGCGGCCCCCCAAGCCACGCCAGCTCTCCATGTGCGTTCAGGGGCCGACCGAGTCTACTCGCGACTACCTGACGCGTTGGGGCGAACTGCGCAACTCCTACGAGGGGGTCCACGAGGTGCAGGCCATCGAGTACTTCACCGCCCGGTGCAGGGAGGGCACTCTGCTCAAGCACAAGCTCTTGTGCGACGAGCCGGCTACCTTGGACGAGCTCCTGGTCGTGGCCGACAAGTACGCCACCGCCGACTCCTCCATGAAGTCGGAGATCCAGGTTGACGCGGCCGGCAGGGTGGTAGAGCCGGGTTCCCAAACTCGGGCTGGTGATACCAACCGGCGCCAACAACCAAGCGGCAACAAGCGCAAGGCCCTGCAGCCGGCAGGTGGCCACTGCCGAGGATCAGCAGCCGGCCGGGCAGCCCGGCCCCAAGCGTCAGCGGGGAGGCAAGGGTGCCTGGCAGCCTGCCTTCTCCTTTGAGCAAGCCCTCGATGCCCCGTGCAAGTTCCATAGCGGCGCAAAGCCGTTCAACCACACCACCCGGAAGTGCAACTGGCTCTCCCGGATTGCCAAGGGCGAGGCCTTGCCGCCTCCTCCACCAGCCAGCCAGATAGCTCCGGCTGTTCAGCAACCGGCCCGAGCTGCCGACATGCTTCAAGATGAGTTCCCCGAAGAGAACACCACCTACGTCGTCTTCACGAGCGAAGCCGACGACAAGCACAGCAGACGACAGCAGCGCCGCGAGGTGAACGCTGTCAGCTCAGAGGTCCCCACCTTCATGCACTGGTTCGAGAGGCCCGTCACCTGGAGCCAAGCCGACTGCCTGGCCGTGATGCCCTCGCCGGGTGCATACGCCTTGGTGCTGGACTTGACCTTCTCGACGAAGAGGCGGACTTGCCGCTTCAGCCTAGTTCTGATAGATGGCGGCAGCAGCATCAACATCCTGTACCACGAGACCAGGGAGCGGTTGGACATCAAGGTCAACCAGCTTCAGCCCAGCCGGACTATCTTCGACGGCATAGTTCCCGGCCTTTCCTGCTCCCCAATCGGCAAGATCAAGATCGGTGTCCTGTTCGGCGACAAGAACCACTTCCGCCGCAAGCCAATCTGGTTCGAGGTGGCTGACCTAGACAGCCCCTACCACGCGCTCTTGGGCCACCCGGTGCTGGCCAAATTCATGATGGTCCCGCACTACGCCTACCTGAAGGCCAAGATGCCGGGTACCAAGGGCACCATCACTGTTGCTGGCGACTACCAGAAGTCGCTAGATTGCGCCGCCGCCAGCAGCAAACTGGCCGAGTCCCTCGTCATCGCTCAAGAGAAGCGTCTCCTTGACCGGATGGTAGCCATGGCCAGCGAGAAGTCGGCCATGCCGACTGATCCCAAGGAGACGGAAGCAGGGGCCTCCTTCCAGCCGGCCAAGGAATCCAAGAAGATCACCTTGGACCCGGCGCACCCGGAGAGGTTCGCTGTCGTAGGGACCAACCTCGACAGCAAATAGGAAGACGAGCTCGTCGATTTCCTCCGTGAGAATCGAGACATCTTCGCATGGTCCCCCAAAGACATGCCAGGTGTCCCGATGGGATTCGCCGAGCACAAACTACACGTGAGGCCGGGTGCTAAGCCGGTCAAGCAACCCCTCCGCCGCCTATCACAAGAGAAGAGAAGAATCGTTGGTGAAGAAATCGCCCGGCTTCTGGCAGCCGGCTTCATCATGGAAGTGTTCTACCCGGACTGGCTTGCCAACCCAGTCCTCGTCTTGAAGAAGAATAACACGTGGCGCATGTTTATCGACTACACGAGCCTCAATAAAGCCTGCCCCAAGGATCCGTTTGCTCTGCCATGGATCGACCAGGTGATAGACTCCACGGCCGGCTGTGAGCTACTGTCCTTCTTGGACGCCTACTCCGGCTACCACAAGATCAAGCTGGATCCGGCTGATCGCCTGAAGACCGCCTTCATCACACCATTCGGCGCTTTCTGCTACATCACCATGACGTTCGTCTAGAGGAATGCCGGCGCCACCTTCCAACGCTGTATGCGGAAGTGCTTGTTGAAGCAACTCGGACGCAGTGCCCACGTCTATGTGGACGACATTGTGGTGAAGACGGAGAAGTGCGGTACCCTGATTGAGGACCTCAAGGAGACCTTTGAGAACCTGCGCCGTTTCAACATCAAGCTCAACCCGGAGAACTGCGTCTTCGGAGTACCAGCCGGCCAGCTCCTTGGTTTCTTTGTCTCTGAACGCGGCATCGAGTGCAACCCCGTGAAGATCAAGGCCATCGAGCGGATGGAGAGACCCACCAAGCTGCGTGACGTCCAAAAGTTCACCGGGTGCCTGGCATCCCTCAGCCGCTTCATCAGTCAGCTGGGCGAGAAGGCACTCCCCCTGTACCAGCTCATGAAGAAAACCACTTGCTTCGAGTGGAGCGACCAGGCGGACGAAGCCTTTCTTCAGCTCAAGCGCATGATGTCCACGCCGCCTATCCTGGCGGCTCCGACTGCTAAAGAGCCCATGCTCCTCTACATCGCCGCCACCAACCGAGTCATCAGCACGGTAATCGTCGTCGAGCGTGCATAAGACGACAAGGTACAACCGGTCCAGAGGCCGGTGTACTACCTGAGCGAAGTCTTGTCCGCCTCCAAGCAGAACTACCCCCATTACCAGAAGATGTGCTACGGCGTGTACTTTGCCGCCAAGAAGCTGAAGCAATATTTCTAAGAGCACTCCATCACGGTTTTCTGCACCGCCCCCTTGCCGAGATCATGGGCAACAGAGATGCTTCGGGCCGGGTGGCCAAGTGGGCCATCGAGCTGGCTCCCCACACCATTCTCTACCAGCCCCGCACCGCAATCAAGTCCCAAGCGCTGGCCGACTTCCTCGTCGACTGGGCCGAGTCCCAGTACCTGCCACCAGCGCCGGATTCTACGCATTGGCGGATGCACTTTGATGGCTCAAAGATGCGCACCGGCTTGGGAGCCGGCATCGTCCTCACTTCTCCCAAGGGCGACAAGCTGAAGTACATGTTGCAAATCCACTTCGCCGCCTCCAACAACGTAGCCGAGTACGAGGCGCTCATCTTTGGACTTCGACTGGCCAAGGAGATCGGCATCCGCCGCATCATCTGCTACCGCGACTCGGACTTGGTGGTCCAGCAGTCATCCGGCGAATGGGACGCCAAGGACGCCAACATGGCAAGCTACCACTTCCTCGTCCAGCAGATGAGCGGGCACTTCGATGGGTGCGAGTTCCTCCAAGTGCCAAGAGCCAACAACAACGCAGCGGATGCCCTCGCCCGCATTGGCTCCAACCGGCAGGCCATACCAGCCGGCGTTTCCTCGAGTGTCTATGCAAGCCATCTATCAAGCCGTCGCCAGAGTCCGACTCCATCTTCGTGCCGGCTGATGCCGGAGCAGTCGGATCCGGCCTGGGGACTTCAGCAGTCGGCCCGGGGACTTCAGCAAGCGGCCTGGGGGCTGCACGACCAGCACCCGGCCTGGGGACTGTAGCAGTCGGCCCGGGGACTTCATCGACCCCATCAGGAGCGGCCGGCTCCAGCCCGCCGCCTCCCAACCCGGCCACCCTCGTGCCAGTTGCCGTCTTCACAGTGGTGCCGGCCCCATCTTGGGCGCAGCCCATCCGCGACTATCTGGTAAGCTGCGTGCTACCAGCAGACGCGGTGCTAGCCAGAAAAATCCAGCGCCGGGCAGGCGCCTACACCATCGTCAACAGAGAGCTCGCCAGGTGGAGCATGACCGGCGTTTATCAGTGCTACGTGGAGCCGGAGAAGGGCATGGAGATCCTCAGAGACATCCACCAAGGCGAATGGGGCCACCATGCCGCCTCCAGGTCCCTCGTAGCCAAAGCCTTCCGCCATGGTTTCTTCTGGCCGACTGCATTGGACGACGCCAAGGAGTTGGTCAAGAAGTGCAAGGGGTGCCAGAAGTTCAGCACCAAGCAACACCAGCCGGCCTCTGTCCTCAAGACCATCCCCATCACCTGGCCGTTTGCCGTGTGGGGTTTGGACATGGTGGGTCCTTTCAAGACAGCACGCGGTGGCATGACTCATTTGCTGGTCGCTGTGGACAAATTCACCAAGTGGATAGAGGCCAAGCCAATCAAGAAGTTGAACGGTCCGACCGCCGTCATGTTCGTCGCCGACATCACCGTCCGATACGGCATTCCCCAGAGCATCATCACCGACAACGACACCAACTTCGCCAAAGGCGCCTTGGCCCATTTCTGCACAAACCAGGGTATCCGACTGGACCTAGCGTCCGTTGCCCATCCGCAGTCAAACGGCCAGGTGGAGCGAGCAAACGGCCTCATCCTGTCTGGCATCAAGCCCCGCCTGATCGAGCCACTGGAGCGATCGGCCGGCTGCTGGATCGACGAGTTGCCGGCCGTCCTCTGGAGTCTTCGGACCACGCCCGACAGATCAACCGGCTTTACGCCCTTCTTCCTCGTGTACGGTGCCAAGGCTATCATCCCCACGGATATCGAGTTTAACTCGCCTCGCGTCACTATGTACACGGAGACGGAAGCAAAGGAGGCGCGAGAAGACAGAGTCGACCTGCTGGAAGAGGCCCGGCTGCTAGCATGCAGCCGGTCCGCCATTTACCAGCAGAGCCTGCGCTGCTACCACAACAAGAAGGTCAAGCCGCGTACATTCCGCGAAGGCGACCTTGTGCTCCGCCTGATCCAGCGATCAGCCGGCCAGCACAAGCTTGCAGCACCTTGGGAAGGCCCCTTCATCGTCAGCAAGGCCCTGGGCAATGACTCGTACTACCTCATCGACGCCCAAAAGCCCAGGGCATGCAAGCGAAGCACAGCCGTCGAAGAGACGGAGCGGCCATGGAACACGAACCTACTCCGTCCGTTTCACAGTTAAAGCGAGTGTATGTACCACGCCAACTTTTGTATTAAGTGAAGACATCAGGTCCCCCGAGATGCACTCGGGGGTTACCTTTTTATCTACGGGATAAGCTTATGCCATGATTTGAGTTTTTTACATTTTCGCCCCATCCGGGTTCCGGTCAGCCGGCCCGGGGGCTCGCCGCCTTGGCCTAAGTTCGCACCAGCCGGAGCCGACTAGTAGTGTGCCAATGCCAAAGCCCTCTCTTTGTTCCAAGTCATAGCTCGCAGAGCGGCTGTCCGACTGGCAAGAGTCAAAGGCCGGACACGCTGTCCACACGAAAATCAACTATGGAAAACGCCAACTAGGGCCAAGCCGGCCTCTCGCCTTCCTCGTCCAGCTGCTCAGCAGCCGACAGGCCGGCTTCTCGCTCGACTAAGCTACGCTCTAAGCAGCTGAAGTATCTTGCCCGTTCTAAAATGACCAAGTCCCTGACCCAGCCACAGACCGCAGTGCGGTTGTCCGGCTGGCAGGTAGGCGGCCAAGGGAACGCGGCGAAGTAAAAAGCCAAAGAGGGCAAAAGCAAACTCAAGCTAGAACCCGGCAACACATGCAAAATGTGGGGATTTAAACTTTGTACATTGCAAAAGGGCCCAAGGCTAGCATTCATCAAGTTTAAAAATACACCCCCAGTGGGTGGAACTGCGCATAACTGACATTGTTTTCAAGCACGAAGACAGAAAAAACTCGAAAAAAGATAACAGGCCATCTAGGCGGACGGCCCCTCGGGCTGCACGGACTGGTCGGCGGCAGACATAGCTCTGGCTGGTGGGGCTTCCGGCTGTGGATTCTCAGCCCGGCGGCGGTTGACGTGGTCTCCGGCTGGTCGCTAGTCGGCGCTGGGTCGGGCCGAGTCCGGCTGGTAGCTCCGCCACCTGGTGAGACGTAGCCGCCTTCCTCGTCCTCATCGCCTTCGTCGCTGGAGGCGATCTCCTCCGTCGAATCCTCCCCGTCCAACGGGTTCAGACCGAACTAGGACGGAGGAACCACGGCGCCGTCATCTCCCCGCTCAGGGACGAAGACGTCGACATCAGCATAGTCGGCGATGGCCGCCGCGTGGACGGTGATGTCCTCGCGCGCCGCTGCCAGCTCCGGCAGCGCCTCTTGGTGAAAGGTCGCCAGCTGCGCCAGGCGCACGCCGGGGTACCAGGCCTTGACGAACTCTATAACCTTTATAGCCCCGGACCGCGCCGTGGAGCTCTTCCAGGCTTCGAGCCGGCTCGCCGCCACCTCCAGCCAGTCGGCCGTCCCACTGGGAGTCCGCGGGATCTGAGCACCGGGCCACAAGCTCTCCAACACCTGCGAACCGGTGCGCTGAAGCTGGCGGAGCAGGCGGCGCGTGGGCTCGAGGCGCATCCGGACGGCCGTGAGCTATTCACCCATGGTCTGAGGCCGGTCCTGCACGATCTCCTTGCCCACCCGCCTTTGCTCCTCGCGCTGGGCCTCGATGGCCATGCAGACAGAGACGGAGTAGCCCGGGAGGAACTCTGCTCAAGGCCCGATTGAGGACACGCACCGTCAAGCATGTCCTCAATCACGGAGTAGCCGTCATCAAGGAGCTTCTCCCTCTCGGCCCAGTCCGAGCGTTGAGTCTCGAACTCGGCCGTCAGACGCTCTTCGTCCGCCTTCAGCGTCCGGACCTGGTTTGTGTGGCGTTCGGCCTGCTCCGCCAGCTCCTTCTCCAACCGATCGCGAGACGCGGCCGCCTGGTCACGCTCCTGCCCCAAAACCCGGAGCTGGCCCTCGAGCTCGGCCATGCACTCCCTCAACTGGGCGGCGGCCTCTGCAAGAAGAAGACAGAAATCATCATCATCTACTTCGACAAAAACAAAAACAACCCTACCAGAAAAGATCCAGCCTGACTGCTCAACAGTTGGCCCGAATCTCGGGGGCTACACCCAGTGGGTGCGCTGGCGCGCCCCCACTGAAAGCCGGCTTACTTACTTCGGCTCTGAGCCAGCTCAGTAGTCCGGGTGGCGAGCGTCCGGTTTTGCGTGTTGTACGTGGCCGCCCGCATGTTGTGGTAGTCCTGCAACGGCAGCAAGCATTTCAGCCAAAGAAAAGAACACCTTGGAGTTCCAATCCGCCTGCTCAGCAGTCAGCTCGGAACTCGGGGGCTACACCAAGTGGGTGCGCTGCCGCGCCCCCACGGAAGATTACAAGTCAAAGAATAAAGCAAAATAAGGTGTACGTACCCGGACGGCCGACCGCGTCGCCAATAGCTCCTCCCTCGCCCTCTGCAGAGTTGCGTTCTGGGTGCGGAACTGGTCCTCCAGGTCGCGCACCACCAGGATCAAGGCGGCCGAGCCGGCCCCCGCCACCCAGCCTAAAGGAGGGGCGCTCGTGGCCCCGGCGTCGGCTCCCCGTGAGCTCGAGGCCGCAGTCTCCACCTGCCGCCTGGGCTCTGATGTCGCCCGCATCGCACGCCAGCGCGCAGAAGCTTGCGCCACCAAGGTCTGGCCCGCCGCCTGCCCGGTGCCGGTTGGTGATACCTCCGGCTGGTTGGGCTCACCGCTTCCTCGTTCGCCGGCATCCGGCGCGCGCTGGGCCTTCTCCGCCTCCGGGATAACGGCGTCGGGGACCACAAGCTCCGGCACCGACTGGTTGGCCCCAGCCGCCCTAAGCGGAGTCCGGTTCTCCGCCATCTCCACCTACGGCTGTTCGAAGGTGACGGTCTCCGGGACCTCGCCATCAGCCGGGTCCGCCGTCACCCTGGCGTCAGCCCCCGCCTGCGCCATGGTGGCGGCCTCCGCCTGCGCCCTCATCGCCGCCTCCGCCTGCGCCACCTCCTCCGCCTGGGCGTCGGCCCGCGCCTTCTCCACGGCCTCCTGCTCCTCGCGCGCCTCGCGAGCGTTCCTCTCCTGCGCCTCCTGGAGGCCAGCAGCCGGATCCGGACAACGAGCATCCGCGGAGCCGTCCACTGGGTCCATCAGCGAGGCGGACGAAGCCCGCGTGACGGCGAGGGCCGTCCTGCTCAACAAGAAAGCAAAGATGAGGAGGCATCCCAAGAAAGAAGGAAGACATGAAGTCAGAGTGGCAAGTGCGCTTACCCGGACATGAGCGGCAGGGGTTTGGGCCCTTTTCGGGTGGCGGCCACCTTCTGGGCCTCGTGCCGCCTGGTGGCGTCCGCCTGTTTGGCCTTCTTAACCGGGTGGCTGCCGTACCTCCCCGCCAGGCGGCGCTTGTGCCCATCGGGTGCAGCTGCCGGCCGTGGCGTAGAGGTTCCGGCTCCTGTTCCCGCGCCCCCTAGGGGAGCGCCGCTCCTCGTCGCCTTCGTCGTCGTCCGGCCAAGCCCGGACATCGCCGATTCCTCCTCCGCCGCCTGCTTTGGGGCCGCCTGCTCCTCCGCCGCCTCCCACGGAGCCACCTGCCTCAGGGCCGCCTGCTCCTCCGCCGCCTCCTCCAGCGACCTCCTCGTCGCCGCCTTCCTCCATGGCGGCTACCCCCAGCTCGGGATCCTCGGTGTCGCTATCCTCGCGGTCCGACATCCACTCGTGGCCAGGAGCCGGCGTGCCTTGGCCCGCGAAGCGCTGCGACGAAAAGCCGACTGGTCAAGATGGAGGGACAAAGAATATTGTGAATAAAGCAGCCAGACCTGGTACTTACCGCTGCAGGGGGGTTGGCCCAGCTGTAGGGCTCCTTGCCGATACGCCACTCTGCTTCGCTGAGCTTGCAGTTGGAGATGTCATTGACATGGCGGGCCACCTCCACCCTCGGCATCTCCTTGGTGGACATCCGGCATGGATCCCGGCGGCCGCTCATCTAGCTGATGAGGTGCGGCCGAAGCTGGAGCGGTGATACCCGGCGGATGATGAAGCTGGCCAGCAGGTCGGCCGGCTTGAGCCCCTTCCGGCTTGTCATCTCCTCCAGCCAGGCGAGGACACTAACGATAGGGCCAGGTAGGGGGCGCTTGGGTGGCTGCTGTTGCCAGTTGTCGCGCGAGCCAGCAGGCGGCCCAGGCACGTAGGCCGGCAGGTTGATGTAGTCGACATTCCGGAGATTCCGGACGTAGAAGTACGACCTCTGCCAAAGCTTGGCTGACTCATGCAGAGGGATCGACATGAAGCGCGTGCTGCCTCCTGAGCGCCTCATAGCCACGCACGCCCTGCATTGGGCCGGCTCCTCCTTCGCCGACGTACCTAACTTGAGGTAGAAGAATCTACCCCAGAGCTCAATAGTCGGCAAGACGGCGAGGTATCCCTCGCAGAAAGTGATGAAGGCGGAGAGGCACACCACCGTGTTGGGGGTGAGGTGGTGCGGCTGCAGTCGGTAGAAGTGGAGAAACTCCCGGAAGAAGCCGCTGGCCGGGAGGGCGAAGCCGCGGAGGAAGTGAGCGCGGAAGACGATGTTCTCGCCGGCTCCGGTCGCGGTGAGATTTCAGGCGCGGGGGGGGAGGGGGGGATGCGCACGCCCACATAGTCGGAGTGAGGCAGCCTCCGCGTCGCGCGGAGGAAGTCGACGTGGTCGTCGTGGATATTAGACCCCAGCCATCCGCTTTTCGCCATGGCGCGGGGACGGCAAGAAGGAGCTCGACGGAGAAGAAGATGACGAGCGCCGCGTCGACGGAGAAGAAGGCGATGGGCGACGCGGCAATGACACAAGGCAGCGGAGCCACGACGGTGGCCGCGGCGGAGTGGCTGCTTCGGCGGAGCGGCAACTGCGGCTGGGCGACGGCGATGAGGGATGCGACTGCGGCAGCGCTTCGGCAGCGGCGGAGCCGCACAACAGCAGCAATGGCGAAGGCAGAGAGAGAGTGGGGAGGGGGCGCGCGTGCGTTCTGCCGCCCCTCCTCCTCCTGCCCCTCTTTATAGCCGGCGGAGGCGAAGCCGAGATGACGTGGGGGCGTGGGATTAACTGCGCCCCACGCCCCGCACGACCCCGCGTATTCCACGCGGTTACGGCGCAGTTAACGCGCCGCAGAAGGGCAACCGCCCGCCTCGGCCGCAGCGGATCCGCGCGTGGGCCGAGGCCCTGTAGTGGCGGGCCCCTGCCTGCGGCGACGTCTCGTCGCGCGCGTGGGCTGGCAGGCCGGCCTGGCCTGCGAGCGCCGCGTGGCGCGAGTGCGGCGGGCGGCACCGCCCCGTCTCCCGCCTGTCGGTTCAAATTCTACTAGGTGGCCACGGCCGCGGCCGGCTCCTGGCGTCCGGCTCCTCCCAGCCGGACGGAGCAGAAGGCGGAATACCACTCGAAGGGGAAACAGCTGAGGCCCTCCGACTGCTAAAAGCCGTAGAACCTCACCAGCATCAGGGACTACTACCGGGGGAATAGACCCCGGGTAGCCTCATCAGCACTTAACCATATTTCAAGACATCGGGGCTGACCAAGCCCCTCAGTCTGGCTGGTCACAAGGCCGGCCTCTCAGGACCGGGCGATACCAATGGGCCTGCCTCCTAGAAGGCGGCGGACCCCAAGAAGACGGCGCGCTCCAGAAGGCGGCAAGGGCGTGGGCCGGCTCCTAACAGGCGGCCCGCCCCCTCCCTTGGAGTCCGAGCCCGACCAAGAGACAAGCTGGGGCATGGCCACAGTGCGCCATGCCTCCCCCAAATCACGGTGGCGTGGCTATAGTCGTCAACGCCGGGCAGCCGCCGACCCGCCCGGCGCGGCGCTGTAGCCATGGCGCGCCGGACACGGCCTCCGTCAGCACGGACGATGCCAAAGTGAAGAGCCATCAGCGGGGCCCGTAGGCGGCGGGCCCCACCTGTCGGCCAGTTCCTCGGCAGCCGGCAGGGCCCGCAGAGGCGGGCCCCAGCAGCCGGCGGGGAACCCGGCCCCCATAGACACTTGCAGCCGGGGCCTACCACCCGGCCATATTACCGTTGTACCCCTGGGGGTTAGCCTATAAAACCCCCCGGGCTGCACCCATGCAAAGGGTTCCTCTCATGTTCCACCTCAGTTCTACACACACCATAGCCCGGGAGAGGAGAGAGCTAGCCTTGCCCTTCTTCCTCCCCTGGCCGAACAGCTCTAGGAGCACCATTGTACTCTTTGCTTCATAGTGATCATGCGGAGACCCCGCAGAGCAAGAGTAGGGGTTTTATCTCTTAGGAGAGCCCTGAACCTGGGTAGATCTTGTGTTCGCCCGAGCTTGTGCCCACTCCCGCTTCCAGGACCCGACGATGATCTCATGGCCCCAACCATGATAAGCCACCCCCTGGCATTTGTCAAGATATTACCGTGACATAAGGGCTCACCATCAGAAGCGCGGAGGTTAACATTGAGCTCCATAGGAGTCTCGGCAGTGCGCTCATCACTAAGAGCCGCATGAGCAAGAAGATCCTGGATATAGTTTTCTTGGGAAATAGAAAAGCCATGAGAGGTGGAGGAAACCTCAATCCCAAGAAAGTAACGAAGAGGACCAAGATCAGACATAAGAAACTGCTCACTGAGATGGGCCTTACACTAGTAGAAAATAGGGCTTTGGTTCTGGGAAGATCAGAGCAACAGTCCCGGTCGTATTACGAACCGGGACTAATGTGAGCATCAGTCCTGGTTTGAGCGGCTAGGATGCCGGCCGGCCCTCAGCAGGCATCAGTCCCGGTTCGGCTGGGACCTTTAGTCCTGGTTCCAGACACCAACCGGGACTAAAGGGCCTCGCTCCTGGCGCAACCCCTTTAGTCCCGGTTGGTGTCTGGAACCGGGACTAAAGGTCAGTCTTCAGTCCCGGTTCTAGACACCAACCGGGACTAAAAGAATGCCTATATATATCCTCACCCCTACCCGCCCTCTCCTCTGTTTTTTGGTCGGCCGGCGTGGGAGGTGTGTGTGCTACTCTGTTCTCACTTCCTATGCACATGAGGTGTTCGATGAAATGCCCGAGCCACACTTAAGCTTTCTCTTCTGTTCTTCCTCCAAGCTCGACCTCCAAGCTCGATTTCCCCAAGATTTGTCTAGGTTTGGTGGTGCACCAACTATCCAAGTGTTCTAAAAGGTTAGCAACTTCATCCTTTCATCTCTCACTCCTAGTTTAGCTCAGTTCAAATGCTCTAGAAGTAGAGTGGTTTGTGGATTTTAGTGGAGGAGTGTATGTGGGAGTTTATTTGATTTAGATGCATAATTTGAGCTCAAATTAACTTCTTAGTTTGCACATGTGTAGGGTGCCGTCCCGTCCCCGTCCCCGTCCTCAACGCCGTCGGTCACCCGCTCCGATCTCGTCGCCGGCACCATCGTGGTGAGCCTCTTGTTCTTATCTTTTTTTTAAGAAAACATTCTTACTTATATGATTTATATAGCTACTTGTATAATTTTCTTACTTGTATTATTGTTTGTTATTATATGGTGCCATGGTTTTGGTATCCGCCCCCGTCGGCTCTCGTCCGGTCTATGATTCGGATGTGGTATATTATCTTTTATAATTATTTGTTTCATTTAGTGTTTATGACAATTATGCCGACCAACTTGACATAGATGTCTTTATCTAGAAGGTATGTGAACCGGAAATTTCAACCGACCCTCATGTCGAGAGGTTAAATTTAGTTGAAAAAGAAAAAAATTATTTGAAAGAAAAATTGAAAAGAATTGAAGAAGAGGAGATGAAATTGGAGTTGCACGTCGATCTAAACAAGATCCAGATGGATGCAATCCACTTGAAGATTAGAAAGATTGGAAAATATGCCATTGATAAAGAGGCTTGTTATCATTATGCTTTTGGATCAATTGTTACCTTAGTTGGGATTTTGATCACATTTGTTGTTGCATTTAAATGTTTTACATACCTGTATGTTAGTTTCAATGTATGTTTTAATTAGATGCTCTAGATAGTTGTATGTTGTTTTATGAGAACTATGTATGAACTTTATGTATTTTTTTCAGTAATAACATTTGATCACTACTGTACTTTGGTTTTAATGTGAGATGATGAACTTGTATTAATTTGGTCATTTCTCTATTCATGATGTTTTGTAATGGTTTTTGATATACTTAATTATATAATGTAGATGAACCGGCAATGGATGTACGGTGACCGACGCACCTCCGAGTATATTACGGGCCTGCATAATTTTATCGATGTGGCTTAGGCAAACCGTCAGAATGGTTTTATGTATTGTCCATGTACTGTCTGTGGGAATACGAAGGATTACTCTTCCTCGAAAACCCTTTGCTTCCACCTTCTTGAGAAGGGTTTCATGCCACACTATAATGTTTGGACCAAGCACGGAGAAAGAGGGGTTATGATGGAAGACAATGAAGAAGAAGAGGATGATGACAACTATCCTATGTTCCCTGAATATGGTGATACTGCAACGGGGGAAGATTAAGATCAAGAGGCACCAGATGTGCCCGCTAATGATCTTCGCCGGGTCATTGTTGATGCACCGAGAGAATGTGAAAGTGAAATGGATAAGTTGAAGTTCGATCGCATGTTAGAGGATCACAAAAAACGGTTGTATCCAAATTGCGAAGATGGCAACACAAAGCTCGGTACCACACTGGAATTGCTGCAATGGAAGGCAGAGAATGGTGTATGTGACAAGGGATTTGGTTCACTACTGAAAATAATGAAGAAGAAGCTTCCAAAGGATAACGAATTGCCTAACAGTACGTACGAAGCAAAGAAGGTTCTCTGCCCTTTAGGATCAGAGGTGCAGAAGATACGTGCATGCCCTAGTGACTGCATTCTCTACCGCGGTGAGGAGTACAAGAATTTGAATGCATGCCCGGTATGCAGTGCATTGCGGTATAAGATCAGATGAGATGACCCTGGTGATGTTGAGGGAGAGCGCCCCAGGAAGAGGGTTCCTACCAAGATGATGTGGTATGCTCCTATACTACCACGGTTGCAATGTCTGTTCAGAAACAAAGAACATTCCAAGTTGTTGCGATGGCACAAAGAAGATCATAAGAAAGACGAGATGTTGAAAGTACCCGTTGATGGGTTGCAGTGGACAAAAATCGAGAGAAAGTAGCCGGAGTTTGCAGCAAGGAACTTATGGTTTGGTTTAAGTGCAGATGGCATTAATCTTTTTGCGGAGCAGAGCTGCAATCATAGCACCTGGCCTGTGACTCTATGTATCTATAACCATCCTCCTTGGTTGTGCATGAAGCGGAAGTTCATTATGATGCCATTGCTCATCTAAGGCCCTAAGCAATCCGGCAACGACATTGATGTGTACCTAAGGCCATATGTTGAAGAACTTTTACAGCTGTGGGATATCAAAGGTGTACGTGTGTGGGATGAGCACAAACAGAAGGAATTTGACATGCGAGCGTTTCTGTTTGTAACCATCAATGATTGGCCTACTCTTAGTAACTTTTCAGGATAGACAAACAAGGGATACAATGCATGCATGCATTGTTTAGATGAGACTGAAAGTATATATTTGGACAAATGTAAGAAGAATGTGTACCAGGGACATCGTCGATTTCTTCTGAGCAGGCATCCCTTAAGAAAGAAAGGCAAGCATTTCAAAGGTGAGGCAGATCACCGGAAGAAGCATGTTCTCCGTACTAGTGATGATATATTTGATATGGTCAAGGATTTAAAAACAATCTTTGGAAAGGGTCATGGTGGACAATTTGTTCCGAATGACGCTGACGGACACGGACCCATGTGGAAGAAGAAATCTATATTTTGGGACCTACCCTATTGGAAAGACCTAGAGGTCCGCTCTACAATCGACGTGATGCACATGACGAAGAATCTTTGTGTGAACCTGCTAGGCTTCTTGGGGGTGTATGGGAAGACAAAAGATACACCGGAGGCACGGGAGGACCAGCAACGTATGAAGGAAAAAGACAGCATGCATCCAAAGCAGTATCAAGGTCCTGCCAGCTATGCTCTTACCAAAGTAGAGAAGGAAATCTTTTTTGAATGCCTGCTCAGTATCGAGGTCCCGTCTGGCTTCTCGTCGAATATAAAGGGAATAATAAATATGGCAGAGAAAAAATTCCAGAACCAAAAGTCTCATCACTGCCACGTGATTATGACACAACTGCTTCCGGTTGCATTGAGGGGGCTTCTACCAGAAAATGTTCGATTAGCCATTGTGAAGCTATGTGCATTCCTCAATGCAATTTCTCAGAAGGTAATCAATCCAGAAATCCAACCAAGGTTACAGAATGATTTGGCCCAATGTCTTGTCAGTTTCGAGTTGGTGTTCCCACCATCCTTCTTCAATATTATGACGCACGTCCTAGTTCACCTAGTCGACGAGATTGCCATTCTGGGTCCTCTATTTCTACACATTATGTTCCCCTTTGAGAGGTTCATGGGAGTCTTAAAGAAATATGTTCGTAACTGCGCTAGGCCAGAAGGAAGCATCTCCAAGGGCCATGAAACAGAGGAGGTCATTGAGTTTTGTGTTGACTTTATTCCTGACCTTAAGCCGATTGGTGTTCGTCAATCGCGGCATGATGGGAGACTGAGTGGAAAAGGCACGCTAGGAGCGGATTCAATAATATGTAGGGACGGGCATTCTTGGGTGCAAGCACAGTACACAGTTCTACAGAATTCTAGCTTGGTGGCCCCGTATATCAATGAACACAAGAATATTCTATGCTCCAAACACCCGGAGCAATCTGACGACTGGATTACACGTGAACACATGGGGACTTTCGGCGGTTGGTTGCAAACACATCTCATGGGTACCAACATTGTTGGAGATGAGCTGTACTTGTTGGCCAGGACAACATCTTCGACTGTATTGACTTTCCAAGGGTACGAGATAAATGGGAATACATTTTACACGATCGTCCAAGATAAAAAGAGCACCAACCAAAACAGTGGTGTCCGCTTTGTTGCAGCAAACACCAATAGGGCAAAGGAAACATATTATGGTTACATAGAGGAGATATGGGAGCTTGACTATGGACGTGATTTTAAGGTCCCTTTGTTTTGGTGCAAATGGGTCAATCTGTCAGGTGGCGGGGTACAGGTAGACCCGCAGTACGGAATAACAACAATGGATCTCAACAATCTTCGGTACACAGACGAACCATTTGCCCTAGCCAATGATGTGGCGCAGGTTTTCTATGTTAAGGACATGTCTGCCAAACCGAGAAAAAGAAAAGATAAGGAAGTGAATACATCATACGATGAGCCAAAGCGTCACATAGTTCTTTCATGGAAAAGAAACATCATGGGAGTGGAGGACAAGACAGACATGTCAGAAGATTATGAAAAGTTTCATGAAATTCCTCCGTTCACAGTGAAGATTGAGGCAAGCATCCTGTTAAATGATGAAGATTATCCATGGTTACATCGCAATAAGCAAGGGACACACGCGAAGAAAAAATGAAGACTTTCTCTCTAGTGAGTTTCCAGACTTCTAGCTGGAAAATCCCACTTGGGACACACCGAGGGGAATCTTTGCATGAGCTAGGGCATTTTGGCATTTGAAACATGATTTTTGAATAACTATTTATTAAGTTATGAATTTTCAATTATTCCTGTCCTTTTACTATTATAATTATACAGAGGAGTTAATCAAAGCAATTATGTCCAAAAAAAATATGAATGTCTTCTGAGCATTTTATATTATTCCTGTCCTTTGAGAAGTTCTGGTTGCTTTCTTGTGAAACACATGACAACATATCAGATGGTAGGATTGTTCAAGTAACTGTTCGGCATATGAAAAGCATGCTCTCTTATCGCAAATTTAGGAAAGGGTTAAAAGGTTGATCATACGCGGTTAGTCCCGGTTGGTGGCTCAATATAAAATAACAATGTTAATATAGACATGGCTTAAGCGTCTTGACATAGATGAATACATCAGAAGCATCAGAGATGATAAGAGAGAAACATTGTATGACATAAAGTTGGAAGTACTATGTGGTTTCTCTGATCGGAGGACCCCTTATGCCGAGCTAAGTCTCCAGATGAGGAGTTCTCTGGTTGCTTTCTAGTGAAACTGAGGACAACATATCAGATGGTAGGATTGTTCAAGTAACTGTTCGGCATATGAAAAGCATGCTCTCTTATCGCTAATTCAGGAAAGGGTTAAAATGTTGATCATACGCGGTTAGTCCCGGTTGGTGGCTGCGTTCCGTGGAAGCTTGGGTTTCCCGACAGCAGTGCCACTTATAGAAGCCGACGGAGAAAGAAGAAAGAGGAAGCAGACCGGCTGCAGAGGGTAGAAGAAAGAGTAGCGTTGCAGCAGAAGCAAATAGGGGCACTCACCAGCCAGCGAGCTACCGGCCCATCTCTACTGCAAGAAGTTCCTACATTCGATACTGCCCACGGAGCTACCCCACCATCTCAGTGGAAAGCAGCGTGGCTTCCACGGAGCTCGTTGGTCACCCATAGATGATATCACGGCTCCTCGCTACACCGTGGATGATATCACGGAGAGGCAACATTGTGATCTACATGCCAAATGCATGAACATAACCTTGAAGGTGGCGGTCGGCTATGCCTAACCTCGTGGACCTGATGGAACTTACCATTTATCTCCAATTCCAGATGGCTATGCTGTTATCGGGGTGGAAGAAGTTATGAACGGATTTGAGGAGCTGGAGCTTGAGTACCCTACAGGTGAAGGGGGGACTCATCTGAGAGATGCCATAAGGACTACCATTCTATGGAGAAAGGAACACATCATGCTTCCACACTGGATGCCGTGTCAGCCGTCTCCGCCGCCTCAGCCGTCTCCGACGCCTTAGCCGCCTCAGCAGACTCCGCCATGTCAGCAGACTTCGCTGCCTCAACCATCTCCTCCGCGTCAGTAGACTCCACTTCCTCAGACATCTCCTCCGCGTTAGCAGACTCCGCTGCCTTAGCCCCAACGGAAGAGAACGATCGTCGCTCCGGCGGCTAGTAGTACAACTGCGAAGAAATCCAGAGCAGATAGAAGCATCAAGAAGGCTCCTGCCAAGTTACCATATGACATGACTGAGGAGAAAACCAATGAGATTGTGGCTGCCGACGTGAAACGCTAGCTTGCACCAAAAACATCCAGATCCAGAGGAAAAAATAGATCCGGTAAAAGCGAAGCACTGTCTGAAAAACCTTACAAACCCACCGCCGCCTCCGCTGCTATCAAACTATGACCGCTCGATTGTTAAGTCATATAGAGATCCACAGCAGCGGTCGGGAAGTAGCAGTACTGCAAGGGGGAAAACAATTCCCCACCTCGGCGAACAGGAAAACCAATCATGCCCCCCGCTCAAGGTGTTTACCGATATCGCTAATGATCCGAGGGTAGCGGCCGCTTATCCTGGTATCACTCTTGGTGATTACTTAGGCGATGAGGTACAGTTCAAAATGGCTGAGTTAGCCTTTAGATTCGAGCACGGGAAGCCTCTCGTCGGACCTGAGGAGTTCCCGCATCTACCAACGCAGATGAAAAAATTGCATCAGTGGTACATGAAAGCTTCAAAGGAAGGGGCCGACTATCTCATTGCGGGGGTTAAAGATGAGCATTACTTCAATGGAAACGAGGAGATTTACGTTCAATTTGAAGAGTTATTTCAGTTCTACAATCAAGACGCCATCGACAAGTCTATCGTCAGTTGCTATTGTTTGTAAGTATCATTTCTGTAATTAAGTCTCTAGCTCAGCTCGTTCATTGCATGTATAATTATTCTCACTATATTATGCAGAAAGAAGATCCTCAAATGCAAAAGAGGACAAATCTGGGACATTGGGTTCATTAATCCAAATACTATTCATGAAGCTACAGTAAAATGGAACACCAACGATGCAGAGAAGATCTTGCTAAGGGCGTTAATTGAAGAACAAACCAAAAGGGAAATACTATTTCCTTACAACTTCTAGTGAGTGTTATACTGTCTTGTAAACATCATTCTGTTTCGCTTACTCGATGTTAAGTGTAATTGATGAGCTATGCCTGCGCAGGTTCCACTTTATTCTGCTAGTCATTCAGTTTGACGCAGGAAAAGTACTTATCATGGACTCGTTATGTAAAGACATGGAGATGTGGGTGGACATAAGAGAAATGCTCCAGAGGTAATTTCAATCATTATCGCACTATATCGGAAACTTTCGTTCAGTTCCTGATATCAAGTAATTAATAACTCCTTTATTCATTTTCTTTGTCGGGCAGGCTTTGGAAAGAGATCACCAAGCAGACTAGGTGTGAATGGAGAGAGGAGCTGCGATTTCAACAACTTAATGTAAGTAGTACTAGCTAGGTCCGCGCATCTCTTTGATTCTAGTTTCAACACCACCATCATGCTTGATTATTATTTTGATTGAACTCTATTCTCGTAAAGTGCTCGAGGCAGGATCTCGGAATAATTTATGTGGATACTATGTTTGTGAGTTCATTCGCCAGACGACCTGTGAGACGGGCAGAAGTTTACAAAAACTTGAAGTACGTTAAACAATATTCATAATTTTATTTTATTATCGTCAATTGTTTTGAGTTTCATTCATATATATTGACCCCCTTTTTAAATTAGATCCAACGGAAGCAAGACGAACTCCTACCAAAGGCTCGCATATGAGCAATTCAAGATTAATTGGCGGGATTCTTCCTTGAAGAGATCATAGCTAAAACCAGAGTATACCATCGGGAAGTGGAATTGAAAGTTGGTAATTAGATATTAGGGATCGTTAGAGATGTTATTTTGTATGTATGCATGAACGTGTACTATATGTAGTAGCGTCGAATAGATATACGAAAACTTGTTGTTCGACCAAGCACGGAGCAAGAGAGGTCACTACTCTCTATATTCACGACGATGTCGTGTAATGGTTCCTTTATTGCTATATGTAGTAGCTAGCGTCTAGTTGAATGGAAAACATTAAATAAAAATGAAAACCCTAAATGTCAAAGAATTGAATGGTAAACACAAAAAGAAAAGGGGGAAATACAATATGAAACCCCTAAACACTCCAAAACCCTAAACCCCTCCTTTCAAAAAAAAAACAAAAACCCCTGCACCTGGCAGCTGCTGACGCGTGGCTGCCTTTTAGTCCCTGTCGGTGTTACCAACCGGGACTAAAGGTCCTCCTGCCTGGGCCCCCCACAGCGGCCACGTGGAGCTCCTTTAGTCCCGGTTCATAACCCAACAGGGACTAAAAGTGGGGGCCTTTAGTCCCGATTGCTTAGTCCCGGTTGCAGAACCGGGACTAAAGGCCCTTAGTAACCGGGACTGATGGCCCGTTTCCTACTAGTGTTAACAAAGGCAATGTACTCAGAATCATCGCCAATGATGATCATGTCATCAACATATAAAATAAGAAGAGTGCGACCACGAGCAGTAAGGTGAACAAACAGCGCTGGATCATGAGCACTGGCAAAAAACCAGCTGCAGTGACCATAGAGGCAAAATGCTCAAACCAAGCACGAGGGGCTTGCTTAAGGCCATATAGAGAGCGACGAAGATGGCAAACCATGCCATCAGGAAATGAATACTAGGTGGTGGCTGCATATAAACTTCCCCACACAACTCACCATTAAGAAAGGCATTCTTAACATCAAACTGAGACACAGACCATTGACAAATAGAGGCCATGTCAAGAAGTGTGCGGACAGTGGTCATATGGGCCACAGGAGCAAAAGCCTCATCATAATCACGACCATGCTCCTGCTGAAAGCCACGAGCCACAAGACGAGCTTTATAACACTGAAAAGAACCATCAAAGTGAGTCTTAATTTTATAGACCCACTTACAAGTGATGGGACGAACATGGGAAGGTAGAGAAACCAGGTCCCACGTGCCGTTGCGCTCAAGGGTAGAAATCTCCTCTGCCATCGCAAACTGCCATTCAGGACAAACAATAGCATCTCGATAAGAAGTCGGCTGAAGAACAGTGGAAAGAACATAGCGAGAAGGAGAATATCGGTCAGGGGCGGACAAGGCCGAGAACGAAGACCACAAGTCGGATGAGAGGAGGAAGACAACACACCAGAAGTAGAGGGCACATCTGTAGACTTATCCACAACACGTGAACGGCGAGTATAATGGAATGGATAGGAGGGAAGAGGTGGAATCACTGGAGGTGGAGACGGGGAATGTATCGGTGATGAAGGTGGAGAAGGGGAAGGTATCGGTGATGAAGCTGGAGAAGGGGAAGGTATCGATGATGAAGGTGGAGATTCATGTGATGAGGGAGGAGAAGAAACCATAGGAGAGGACGGGGTCAGATCTGCAACAGCGGGACGAGGAGTAGGAATACTGGGCACAAAGGGTGGTGTATCCGGAAATGTAAGAAAAGAGATGTCCTCCGTAGAAAAAGCCAAGGAGGATGGATGCGGGTAGAAGGGACGAGATTCATGAAAGGTCACATCCCGGGAAATATGCATCCGGCGATTGACAGGATCCCAACACCGATAGCCCTTATGCTCATCACTGTATCCAAGAAAGACACACTCAATAGACTAAGCGGTCAGTTTGGTGCCTTCACGAGGGGCAAGCAAAAAATAGCAAACGCAACCAAACAAAGGGAGCGCCGAATAATCAAGAGAACGACCAGAAAGACGCTCGAGAGGAATTCCACCCTTTAGAGCAGCAGAAGGCTGAAAGTTGATGAGATAGGTGGAAGTGGTAATAGCCTCAGCCCAGAAGTGAGGCGGAAGAGAGGTAGCAATCATCATTGCACGCGCCGTCTCAAGAAGGTGACGATGCTTGCGCTCAGCCACACCATTCTAAGCATGAGCACCAGGGCAAGAGAACTGAGTAAGAGTCCCCTACTTAGCAAGAAATCCTCGCAATGCATGGGAGATATACTCGCCAGCTGAATCTACGCGAAAAACATGAATAGGAGTGGAAAACTGTTTATGAACAATGGCAGCAAATTTTTTGTATATAGGTATGACCTCATTACTGTTGGGAAACGTAGCATGCAATTTCAAAAAATTTCCTACGCTCACACAAGATCTATCTAGGAGATGCATAGCAACGAGAGGGGAAGAGTGTGTCTATGTACCCTCGTAGAACGAAAGCGGAAGCGTTTGACAACGCGGTTGATGTAGTCGAACTTCTTCTCATTCCGACCGATCAAGCACCGAACGTACGACACCTCCGAGTTCTGCACACGTTCAGCTCGATGACGTCCCTCGAACTCTTGATCCAGCAAAGTGTCGAGGGAGTAGATGAGTTCCATCCGCATGACGGTGTGGTGACGGTGATGGTGAAGTGATCCGCGCAGGGCTTCGCCTAAGCACCGCGAGAATATGACCGAGGGTGTAATCTGTGGAGGGGGGCGCCGCACACGGCTAACAGATGTTGTTGTGCGTTCTAGGCGCCTCCCCCTTCATATATATAGGTGGGAGGGAGAGAAAGCAGCCAAGGGGGGCGCCCCAAGTAGGCCGAATCCTACTTGGGGTTCCTCCCCAATTCGCCCCCCCCCTTTCCTTTTTCACCGGTGGGGGAAGGAAAGAGGAAGGAGGAGGGAAGGAAGGGGGAGGCCGAATTCCTCCCCTTCCTTCTCTCTTCCCCTCTTTCCTTTCTCCTCTGGTGCGGCCCATATGGGGGGTGCAGCAGCCCCTGCTGGCTGCTGCGTTTCCTCTCTTGGCCCATTAGGCCCATATCTTTGCCGGGGGGTGCCCGGAACCCCTTCCGGTGACCCGATATGTACCCGGTACCCTCCGGAACACTTCCGGTGTCTGAATACTATCATCCTATATATCAATCTTTACCTCTCGACCATTTCGAGATTCTTCGTCATGTCCGTGATCTCATCCGAGACTCCGAACAACATTCGATCACCAAATCACATAATTCATATAATACAAAATCGTCATCGAACGTTAAGCGTGCGGACCCTACGGGTTCGAGAACTATGTGGACATGACCGAGACACCTCTTCGGTCAATAACCAATAGCGGAACCTGGATGCTCATATTGGCTCCAACATATTCTACAAAGATCTTTATCGGTCGAACCGTTATGACAACATACGTAATTCCCTTTGTCCATCGGTATGTTACTTGCCCGAGATTCGATCGTTGGTATCTTCATACCTAGTTCAATCTCGTTACCGGCAAGTCTCTTTACTCGTTCCATAATACATCACCTCGTGACTAACTCCTTAGTCGTTTGCTTGCAAGCTTATGATGTGTATTACCGAGAGGGCCCAGAGATACCTCTCCGATACTCGGAGTGACAAATCCTAATCTCGATCTATGCCAACCCAACAAACACCTTCGGAGATACCTGTAGAGCATCTTTATAATCACCCAGTTACATTGTGACGTTTGATAGCACACAAGGCATTCCTCCGGTATCCGGGAGTTGCATAATCTCATAGTCGAAGGAATATGTATTTGACATGAAGAAAGCAATAGCAATAAAACTAAATGATCAATATGCTAAGCTAACGGATGGGTCTTGTCCATCACATCATTCTCCTAATGATGTGATCCCGTTCATCAAATGACAACACATGTCTATGGTTAGGAAACTTAACCATCTTTGATTAGTGAGCTAGTCTAGTAGAGGCTTACTAGGGACACGGTGTTTTGTCTATGTATCCACACATGTATCAAGTTTCCGGTTAATACAATTATAGCATGAATAATAAACATTTATCATGATATAAGGAAATATAAAATAACAACTTTGTTATTTCCTCTAGGGCATATTTCCTTCAGTCTCCCACTTGCACTAGAGTCAATAATCTAGTTCACATCGCCATGTCATTAACACCAATACTTCACATCGCCATGTGACCAGCACCCAAAGGGTTTACTAGAGTCAATAATCTAGTTCACATCGCCATGTGATTAACACCAATAGTTCACATCGCCATGTGACTAGCACCCAATGAGTTTACTAGAGTCAATAATCTAGTTCGCATCGTCATGTGATTAACACCCAAAGAGTATTAAGGTATGATCATGTTTTGCTTGTGAGAGAGGTTTAGTCAATGGGTCTGCCATATTCAGATCCGTATGTAATTTGCAAATTTCTATGTCTACAATGCTCTGCATGGAGCTACTCTAGCTAATTGCTCCCACGTTCAATACATATCTAGATTCAGACTTAGAGTCATCTAGATCAGTGTCAAAGCTTGCATCGACGTAACTCTTTATGACGAACTCTTTATCACCTCCATAATCGAGAAACATTTCCTTAGTCCTCTTAGGTAACTAAGGATAATTTTGGCCTCTGTCCAGTGATCTACTCTTGGATCACTATTGTACCTCCTTGCCAAACTCATGGTAAGGTACACAATAGGTCTGGTATACTGCATGGCATACTTTATAGAACCTATGGCTGAGGCATAGGGAATGACTTTCATTCTCTCTCTATCTTCTGCCGTGGTCAGGCTTTGAGTCTTACTCAACTTCACACCTTGCAACACAGGCAAGAACCCTTTCTTTGACTGATCCATTTTGAACTTCTTCAAAATCTTGTCAAGGTATGCACTCATCGAAAGTTTTATCAAGCATCTTGATCTATCTCTATAGATCTTGATGCCCAATATGTAAGCAGCTTCACCGAGGTCTTTCTTTGAAAAATTCCTTTCAAACACTCCTTTATGCTTTCCAAAAAATTCTACATCATTTCCAATCAACAATATGTCAATCACATATACTTATCAGAAATGTTGTAGTGCTCCCACTCACTTTCTTGTAAATACAGGCTTCTCCGAAAGTCTGTATAAAACTATATGCTTTGATCAACTCATCAAAGCTTATATTCCAACTCCGAGATGCTTGCACCAATCCGTAGATGGATCGCTGGAGCTTGCAAACTTTGTTAGCACCTTTAGGATTGACAAAACCTTCTGGTTGCATCATATCCAACTTTTCATTAATAAATCCATTAAGGAATGCAGTTTTGACATCCATTTACCAGATTTCATAAAATGCGACAATTGCTAACATGATTCGGACAGACTTAAGCATCGATACGAGTGAGAAAATCTCATTGTAGTCAACACCTTGAACTTGTCGAAAACCTTTTGCGACAATTCGAGCTTTGTAGATAGTAACACTACCATCAGGGTCCATCTTCCTCTTAAGATCCATTTATTCTTAATGGCTTGCTGATCATCGGGCAAATCCACCAAAGTCCATACTTTGTTCTCATACATGGATCCTATCTCAGATTTCATGGCCTCAAGCCATTTATCGGAATCTGGGCTCATCATAGCTTCTTCATAGTTTGTAGGTTCATCATGGTCTAGTAACATGACTTCCAGAACAGGATTACCATACCACTCTGGTGCGGATCGTGCTCTGGTTGACCTACGAGGTTCAGTAGCAACTTGATCTAAAGTTTCATGATCATTATCATTTGCTTCCTCTCTAGTTGGTGTAGGCATCACGAGGTTCAGTAGCACACAAGGCATTCCTCCGGTATCCGCGAGTTGCATAATCTCATAGTCGAAGGAATATGTATTTGACATGAAGAAAGCAATAGCAATAAAACTGAACGATCAATATGCTAAGCTAACGGATGGGTCTTGTCCATCACATCATTCTCCTAATGATGTGATCCCGTTCATCAAATGACAACACATGTCTATGGTTAGGAAACTTAACCATCTTTGATTAGCGAGCTAGTCTAGTAGAGGCTTACTAGGGACACAGTGTTTTGTCTATGTATCCACACATGTATCAAGTTTCCGGTTAATACAATTCTAGCATGAATAATAAACATTTATCATGATATAAGGAAATATAAAATAACAACTTTGTTATTGCCTCTAGGGCATATTTCCTTCAGTCTCCCACTTGCACTAGAGTCAATAATCTAGTTCACATCGCCATGTGATTAACACCAATAGTTCACATCGCCATGTGACCAGCACCCAAAGGGTTTACTAGAGTCAATAATCTAGTTCACATCGCCATGTGATTAACACCAATAGTTCACATCGCCATGTGACTAACACCCAAAGAGGTTACTAGAGTCAATAATCTAGTTCACATCGCCATGTGATTTACACCCAAAGAGTATTAAGGTATGATCATGTTTTGCTTGTGAGAGAGGTTTAGTCAACAGGTCTGCCATATTCAGATCCGTATGTAATTTGCAAATTTCTATGTCTACAATGCTCTGCATGGAGCTACTATAGCTAATTGCTCCCACTTTCAATACGTATCCAGATTGAGACTTAGAGTCATCTGGATCAGTGTAAAAGCTTGCATCGACATAACCCTTTACGACAAACTCTTTATCACTTCCATAACCGAGAAACATTTCTTTAGTTCTCTTAACTAAGGATAATTTTGACCGCTGTCCAGTAATCTACTCCTGGATCACTATTGTACCCCCTTGCAAAACTTATGGCAAGGTACACAGTAGGTCTGGTACACAGCATGGCATACTTTATAGAACCTATGGCTGAGGCATAGGGAATGACTTTCATTCTCTCTATCTTCTGCCGTGGTCGATATTTGAGTCTTACTCAACTTTATACCTTATAATACAGGCAAGAACTCCTTCGACTGAACCATTTTGAACTCGTTCAAAATCTTGTCAAGGTATGTACTCATTGAAAGTCTTATCAAGCATCTCAATCTATCCCTATAGATCTTAATGCTCAATACGTAAGTAGCTTCACCGAGGTTCTTCACTGAAAAACTCTTATTCAAGTATCCTTTTATGCTATCCAGAAATTCCATATCATTTCCAATCATTAATATGTCATCCACATATAATATCAGAAATGCTACAGAGCTCCCACTCACTTTCTTGTAAATACAGGCTTCAACGTAAGTCTGCATAAAACCATATGCTTTTATCACCTCATCAAAGCGTATATTCCAACTCCGAGATGCTTGCACCAGTCCATAGATGGATCGCTGGAGCTTGCACACTTTGTTAGCACCTTTAGGATCGACAAAACCATCTGGTTGCATCATATACAACTTTTATTTAATAAATCCATTAAGGAATGCAGTTTTGACATCAATTTGCCAGATTTCATAAAATGCGGCAATTGCTAACATGATTCGGACAGACTTAAGCATCGATACGAGTGAGAAAATCTCATCGTAGTCAACACCTTGAACTTGTCAAAAACCGTTGGCGACAATTCGAGCTTTGTAGATAGTAACACTACCATCAGCGTCCGTCTTCCTCTTGAAGATCCATTTATTCTTAATGGCTTGCCGATCATTGGGCAAATCCACCAAAGTCCATACTTTATTCTCATACATGGATCCTATCTCAGATTTCATGGCCTCAAGCCATTTATCGGAATCTGGGCTCATCATAGCTTCTTCATAGTTCGTAGGTTCATCATGGTCTAGTAACATGACTTCCAGAACAGGATTGCCGTACCACTCTGGTGCGGAATGTGTTCTGGTTGACTTACGAGGTTCGGTAGTAACTTGATCTGAAGTTTCATGATCATCATCATTAGCTTCCTCTCTAGTTGGTGTAGGCATCACTAGAACGGTTTTCTGTGATGAGTTTCTTTCCAATTCGAGAGAAGGTACAATTACCTCATCAAGTTCTACTTTCCTCCCACTCACTTCTTTCGAGAGAAACTCCTTCTCTAGAAAGGTTCCATTCTTGGCAACAAAGATCTTGCCTTCGGTTCTGTGGTAGAAGGTGTACCCAATTGTTTCTTTTGGGTATCCTATGAAGACACACTTCTCCGATTTGGGTTCGAGCTTATCTGGCTGAATCCTTTTGACATAAGCATCTCATCCCCAAACTTTAAGAAATGATAGCTTAGGTTTCTTGCCAAACCATAGTTCATTCGGTGTCGTCTCAACGGATTTAGATGGTGCCGTATTTAACATGAATGCAGCTGTCTTTAATACATAACCCCAAAACGATAGTGGTAAATCGGTAAGAGACATCATAGATCGCACCATATCTAATAAACTACGGTTACGACGTTTGGAAACACCATTATGCTGTGGTGTTCCAGGTGGAGTGAGTTGTGAAACCATTCCACATTGTTTTAAATGAAGGCCAAACTCGTAACTCAAATATTCGCCTCCGCGATCAGATCGTAGAAACTTTATTTTCTTGTTACAATGATTCTCCACTTCACTCTGAAATTCTTTGAACTTTTCAAATGTTTCAGACTTGTGTTTCATCAAGTAGATATACCCATATCTGCTCAAATCATCTACGAAGGTCAGAAAATAATGATACCCGCCACGAGCCTCAACACTCATTGGACCGCATATATCGGTATGTATTATTTCCAATAAGTCATTGGCTCGCTCCATTGTTCCAGAGAACGGAGTTTTAGTCATCTTGCCCATGAGGCATGGTTCGCAAGTATCAAATGATTCATAATCAAGTGATTCCAAAAGCCCATCTACGTGGAGTTTCTTCATGCGCTTTACACCAATATGACCTAAACGGCAGTGCCACAAGTATGTTGCACTATCATTATCAACTTTGCATCTTTTGGCATCAATATTATGAATATGTGTATCACTACGATCGAGATTCCATAAACCATTTATATTGAGTGTATGACCATAGAAGGTTTTATTCATGTAAACAGAACAACAATTATTCTTTGACTTAAATGAATAACCGTATTGCAATAAACATGATCCAATCATATTCATGCTCAACACAAACACCAAATAACATTTATTTTAGGTTCGACACTAATCCCGAAGGTAAAGGGATTGTGCGATGGTGATCTTATCAACCTTGGAATCACTTCCAACACACATCGTCACCTCGCCCTTAACTAGTATCTGTTCATTTTGCAACTCCTGTTTCGAGTTACAAATCTTAGCAACTGAACCGGTATCAAATACCCAGGGGCTACTATGAACACTAGTAAAGTACACATCAATAACATGTATATCAAATGTACCTTTGTTCACTTTGCCATCCTTCTTATCCGCCAAGTTTTTGGGGCAGTTCCGCTTCCAGTGACCATTTCCTTTGTAGTAGAATCACTCAGTTTCAGGTTTGGGTCTAGCTTTGGGCTTCTTCACGGGAGTGGCAACTTGCTTGCCATTCTTCTTGAAGTTCCCTTTCTTTCCCTTGCCCTTTTTCTTGAAACTAGTGGTGTTGTTAACCATCAACACTTGATGCTATTTCTTGATTTCTACCTTCACCGATTTTAGTATCGCGAAGAGCTTGGGAATCGTTTTCGTCATCCCTTGCATATTATAGTTCATCACGAAGTTCTAGTAACTTGGCGATAGTGACTAGATAACTCTGTCAATCACTATCTTATCTGAAAGATTAACTCCCACTTGATTCAAGCGATTGTAGTACCCAGACATTCTAAGCACATGCTCACTAGCTGAGCTATTCTCCTCCATCTTGTAGGCAAAGTACTTGTCAGAGGTCTCACACCTCTCGATACGGGCATGAGTCTGAAATACCAATTTCAGCTCTTGGAACATCTCATATGCTCCATGGCGTTCAAAACGTTTTTGATGTCCCGGTTCGAAGCCGTAAAGCATGGCGCACTAAACTATCAAGTAGTCATCATATCGAGCTTGCCAAACGTTCATAACGTTTGCATCTGCTCCTGCAATAGGTCTATCACCTAGCGGTGCATCAAGGACATAATCCTTTTGTGCAGCAATGAGGATAATCCTCAGATCACGGACCCAGTCCGCATCATTGCTACTATCATCTTTCAACTTATTTTTCTCTAGGAACATATCAAAAATAAGGGAGCTACATCCCGAGCTATTGATCTACAACATAGATATGCAAATACTATCAGGACTAAGTTCATGATAAATTAAGTTCAATTAATCAAATTACTTAAGAACTCCCACTTAGATAGGCATCCCTCAAGTCATCTAAATGATACGTGATCCAAATCAACTAAACCATGTCCGATCATCACGTGGGATGGAGTAGTCATCAATGGTGAACATCTCTATGTTGATCATATCTACTATATGATTCACGTTCGACCTTTCGGTCTCCAGTGTTCCGAGGCCATGTCTGTACATGCCAGTCTCGTCAAGTTTAACCCGAGTATTCCGCATGTGCAAAACTGTCTTGCACCCGTTGTATTTGAACATAGAGTCTATCACACCCGATCATCACGTGGTGTCTCAGCACGATGAACTGTCGCAATGGTGCATACTCAGGGAGAACACTTATACCTTGAAATTTTAGTAAGGGATCATCTTAAAATGCTACCGTCGTACTAAGCAAAATAAGATGCATATAAAAGATAAACATCACATGCAATCAAAATAAGTGACATGATATGGCCATCATCATCTCATGCTTTTGATCTCCATCTCCAAAGCACCGTCATGATCTCCATCGTCACCGGCTCGACAACTTGATCTCCATCGTTGCGTCGTGGTCGTCTCGTCAACTATTGCTTCTACAACTATCGCTAATGCATAGTGATAAAGTAAAGCAATTACATGGCATTTGCATTTCATACAATAAAGAGACAATCATAAGGCTCCTGCCGGTTGTTGGTAACTTTTACAAAACATGATCATCTCATACAACAACGTATATCACATCATGTCTTGACCATATCACATCACAACATGCCCTGCAAAAACAAGTTAGACGTCCTCTACTTTGTAGTTGCAAGTTTTACGTGGCTGCTACGGGCTTCTAGCAAAAACCGTTCTTACCTACGCATCAAAACCATAACAGTGATTTATCAAGTTTGCTATTTTAACCTTCAACAAGGAACGGCCACAGTTAAATTCGATTCAACTAAAGTAGGAGAAACAGGCACCCGCCAGCCACCTTTATGCAAAACTAGTTGCATGTCTGTCAGTGGAACTGGTCTCATGAACGTGGTCATGTAAGGTTGGTCCAGGCCGCTTCATCCCACAATGCTGCCGGATCAAAATAAGATGTTGGTGGTAAGCAGTATGACTATCACCACCCACAACTCTTTGTGTTCTACTCGTGCAAATCATCTATGCATAGACCTGGCTCTGATGCCACTGTTGCGAAACGTAGCATGCAATTTCAAAAAAATTCCTACGCTCACGCAAGATCTATATAGGAGATGCATAGTAACGAGAGGGGAAGAGTGTGTCTACGTACCCTCGTAGACTGAAAGCGGAAGCATTTGACAACGCAGTTGATGTTGTCGAACTTCTTCTCGTTCTGACCGATCAAGCACCGAACGTACGGCACCTCCGAGTTCTGCACACGTTCAGCTCGATGACATCCCTCGAACTCCTGATCAAGCAAAGTGTCGAGGGAGTAGATGAGTTCCGTCAGCACGACGGCATGGTGACGCTGATGGTGAAGTGATCCGTGCAGGGCTTCGCCTAAGCACTGCGATAATATGACCGAGGGTGTAATCTGTGGAGGGGGGCACCGCACACGGCTAACAGATGTTGTTGTGTGTTCTAGGCGCCTCCCCCCTTCATATATATAGGTGGGAGGGAGAGGGAGCAGCCAAGGGGGGTGCCCCAAGGAGGCCGAATCCTACTTGGGGATCCTCCCCAATTCGCCCCCCCCTTTCCTTTTTCACCGGAGGGGGAAGGAAAGAGGAGGGAGGAGGGAAGGAAGGGGGAGGCCGAATTCCTCCCCTTCCTTCTCTCTTCCCCTCCTTCCTTTCTCCTCTGGTGTGGCCCATATGGGGGGCGCAGCAGCCCCTGCTGGCTGCTGCGTTTCCCCTCTTGGCCCATTAGGCCCATATCTTTGCCGGGGGGTGCCCGGAACCTCTTCCGGTGACCCGGTATGTACCCGGTACCCTCCGGAACACTTCTGGTGTCCGAATACTATCGTCCTATATATCAATCTTTACCTCTCGACCATTTTGAGACTCCTCGTCATGTCCGTGATCTCATCCGGGACTCCGAACAACATTCAGTCACCAAATCACATAATTCATATAATTCAAAATCGTCATTGAACGTTAAGCGTGCGGACCCTACGGGTTCGAGAACTATGTAGACATGACCGAGACACCTCTCCGGTCAATAACCAATAGAGGAACCTGGATGCTCATATTGGCTCCTACATATTCTACGAAGATCTTTATCGGTCGAACCGTTATGATAGCATACGTAATTCCCTTTGTCCATCGGTATGTTACACTAGTAGAAAAATGCCCATTTGTCCCGGTTCCAGAGGCCCATTAGCCCCGGTTCTGGAACCGGGACTAAAGGGTAGGGACTAAAGCCCAAAACCTTTAGTCCTGGTTCGCTTGCGAACCGGGACAGAAGGGTCTCCACGTGGCCGTTGCGGGGAGCCCAGGCAGGAGGGCCTTTAGTCCCGGTTGGTAACACCAACCGGGACCAAAAGGCATCCACGCGTCAGCATTTGGCAGTAGCTGGGGTTTTTGTTTTTTTTTTAAAGGGGGGGCGGTAGGTGGTTTTGGAGGGTTAATTTAGGGGTTTCATATTGTGTTAGCTAGCTACTAGAGAGAAGTGTCCTCTCTTTCTCCGTGCTTGGTCGACGCTAGTTATTATACGTATAGAGAGAACTCGACACGCTAGCTAGTAAGCAGATGAAGGAACCATTAAGTACACAAGATCGTCATGAACATATACAGAGAGAAGTGATCGACCTCTCTTTCTCCGAGAGATTGGTCGAACAACAAGTTTTCGTATATCTATCTGACGCTACTAGCTACATATATACAACATAAGATCTCTTACAATCCCTAACATCTAAAAATGTCAAATTCCACATGGTATTCTCCGGCTTTATTTATGACGTGGTCAAGAAAGAATCCCGCCAATTCCTCTTGAATTGCTTGTATGCGATCATGTGGTAGGAGTTCATCCCGCATCTGCCACATCTAATTTGAATGAAACTCAACACAAATGATGGTAATAAAATAAAATTGTGAATATTATTGCCTACGCACTTCATATTGTTTGTCAGAGTAGCCCTGCTTAGAGGTCGAGCGGTGGATGAACTCGCAACGTAGTATCCACAAAAATCATTCCCGGCTTCCTGCCACAAGCACTTTACGAGAAATAGAGTTCAATCAAACTGATAATCAAGCATTACAAATGGTATTGATGAAACTATAATCAATGGGAGATGCGCGGAACTAGCTAGTAGTACTTACTTTGGGGTGTCTAAATTGCAGCTCCCTCGGCAGTGCCGGAACCATTCCGGTGAACTCTTTCCAAACCCTGCCAGACAAAGAAAATAATTACTTGATATCAGGAAATGAACAAAGTTGCCGATATGGTGCGATAATGATCGATTGAACTTACTTCTGGAGCATTTCAGTCATGTCCGCATACTTCTGGGGATCTTTTCGTCTTGAGTCTAAGACGGTTACTAGTCCCCGCTCAAGCTTAATCTCCAGCAGAATAAAGTGGAAGCTGCGCAAGCATGCATAACTCATCAATTACATTACTATAACCTCGAGTAGGGAAACCGAATATGCACAAGATAGTAACACTCACTTGAAGTTGTAAGGAACGAGTATTGTATCTTTGTGTTGATTTTTAAGCAACGATTGTAGCAAGTTGTCCTCTGTTTCATCGACATTCTTTTTAACCGTCCATTCATGTATGACATTTGGGTTAATGAACCCAATGTCATAGATTTGTGCATTTCTGCATTCGACGATCTTCAATCTGCATAATATAGTGAGGATAATTATATATACATGCAATGAAAGAGCTGAGCTATATATAGAGACTTAATTACAGAAGTAGTACTTACAGACAGTAGCAAGTCAAGATTGTTTTGTCGAGGGCCTTTTGATTGTATAACTGGAATAACTCGTCAAATGCAACAGACAACTGATCCATTCCAACGAGGTCGTGCTCATCTTTAATTCTCAGCGTCAAAGTATCCCTCCCAGACTCGCTGCAGGTTTTCATGTACCATTGATGGAATCTTTGCATCATCGTTGTTAGAGGAGGATGATCAGGTTTGATGAGAGGCTGCCCGTACTGGTATCTGAATTCTTCCGCCTCTAACATATCAAGCACTACATCATCGCCCAGGTAATATGCAAGATTGGTACCGGGCGCCATCCCCGGATGATGAGCGACGAGATCGCTAGAAACCTTGAGCGGGGGGCACGATTGGTTCGCCTGTTTGCCGAGCTGGGGAAATTTTTTCCCACTTCTTCGTTCTGCTAACCTTACATCACTGCAAGTACTTCCCGACCGCTCCGCTTCCAGATATGTCCTTTCAATAATGCGCTCATAGTTGGATTGCGGCAGAGTCAGTGGTGGTCGCTTCAGGGCATTGATAGTGCGCTTCGCTTTCACCGGATCTATCGTCTCCTTCGGAGGTGGAGGTTTCCTTGCAAAAAAGTCCCTCACTTGGGCACGACAGATGTCCTCGTTTTCCTTCTCGGCCATCTTGTATAGTAACTTTTCCAGAGGCTTGAGAGATGGACCATATTTGAATTGCCTCCCGCCTCTGGCTGTACTGCTAGCCGCCGGAGCGGCGGCGTCTCTCTTCCGTCGTTGCTTACGAGGCGGAGAAGGAGGAGGAGTGCTCCGACGCGCTGGAGGATCCGCAGCGGCAGCGTCTGTCTTCCGCCATTGCTGACGAGGCGGAGGAGGAGGCGGACTACTCCGACGCGCCGGAGGAGGCGAAGGAGTGCCCTCAGCACCAGATGAGCCGAAGAAGGAGGCGGAGTGCCCTGATCACTCGCCGGAGGACGAGGAGGAGGAGGAGGCGGAGTGCCCTGACTTGTCGGAGGAGGAGGAGGAGGCGGAGGCGTCCAGTTCGGAAGCTTGATGTACTCCTTCCGCCATAGACATGTAGTCCTCACAGCATAACTCAGCTGAGTCTCCGCTTCACCTGTAGGGTGGTCAAGCTCGAGCTCCTCAAATCCCTCCATTACTTCATCCGCCGACACAACAGCATAGCCATGTGGAATCGGACAGCAGTGAAAAGTTCTGTCGGGTTGAGGAGGTGCAACAGAGCTGATAGCCGCCTTCAAGGTGAGGTTCTGACATTTCGTCATAAGCTCGCAATGTTGGAGCTCCGTGATAGCATCCACGGGGTAGCTAGGAGCCATGAAGTCAGGCTGCTGAACGAGCTCTGTGGAAGCCACGCTGCTTCACCACTGAGATGGCGGGGTAGCTTCTGGGTTAGCTTCGTGCCGCTGAGATGGTTGGTCGGCAGCTCGCTGGCTCTCAACTTGTTCCTCTAGCTTTAGTACTCTTGCATTGAGCTTCTGCATTTCGCTCAGCTCCTATTTCCTCTTCCTCTCCCGGGTTTTGTAACCGCCTGCGCCGGGAAACCCAACCTTCCAGGCAACGGAGCCTGGCGTGCCTCGTGTTCGTCCAGGGTGCCCAGGATTCCCGAGGGCCTCAGTCAGCTCGTCATTCTCTCTATCGGGAATGAACGTCCCTTGATGCGCCGCGGCGATATACTTCTGAAGTTTCTTGACGGGTATTGCAGGTTGCTCGTTCGTCCAAACGCACTTCCTAGTTTCAGGGTCCAAAGTTCTCCCAACCCCGAAGATCCAAGTCCTTGAACTGTCTGGCCAGTTCAATGTCTCTGGTTTGACCCCTTTAGCAATCAGGTCATTCTCAGCTTTGTCCCACAATGGCCGGGCTTTGAGGTAGCCACCTGACCCCGTGCAATGGTGATACAGCTTCTTTGCAGCATGTATCTTGTTTTTCTCTGACATTTGCTCACTCCTGTCCGATGTCTTGTAGGCCACAAATGCGGGCCAGTGATCTCTTATCTTCTCAAGCCGGTGAATTCTGGAGTCTTCCCTTTGTCGACAAACGCTGATTTCAACTCATTCTTCCACCACCTGAATAGATCTACCATCTTCTTAAGAGCACACGCCTTGACCAGTGGCTCTATAACTGGCTTATTCGGATCCTCCTCTGGCGGTAGGGTGAAATTTGCCTTCAGCGAGGTCCAAAGATCATCTTTCTGTCTATCGGTGACATAAGAAACTTGAGGGTCTTTGTTCTTAGGCTTATTCCATAGCTGGATACTGATCGGGATGCTGTCCCTAACAATAGCTCTGCACTGAGCAGAAAATGCATCCTTGGTCCACTTGGGTTCAATCGGTTGGCCATCATCCGCGATTGTTGTGATCGTGAACCTTTCATCCTGGCGCAACCTTTTCTTCGGGCCTCGTCTCATTACCGAAGTTTGGCTCGATCCGGAGGGCTATAAAAGAAGAAAGAAGAGTTAATATATGTACATACCAAAACAATTAATGCATCAATTAGCTAGTCATCACAGGCTTAATTAATATATATACCTCACCGGACTTTGCAACAGCTCCCTCCTCCGTTCGATCACAGGAGCCGCCATCATGGTCTCCTTCTTCCACCGGCATTCGGTCACCGGAGCCATCATGATCATGTCCGTCCTCCATTGTTTGATAACCGGAGCCGTCATCCTCTCCTTCTTCCTGACCATCGGTGTCGTTGAGATACGACAAGACATCACCTCCGCCGAGGATTATGTCCCCCAACAACTGTTCTTGTTCCAAGTCTCTTTGCTCCATAGTTTCTGCAAATATTACAACATGGCAATTAATATACAACATGAGAGATGGATATATTAGTGGCAAACATAGACCTACCTAGCAAATCACAATGCTTCTAGGGTTTGGGGTGGCCTCGGCAACGCTTCTAGGGTTTGGGGTGGCCTCGACGCTTCTAGGGTTTGGTCGGGCGAGAGGGGGTTGATCGACGTCCCCCCTCATGTTGAAGAGTTACCGGAGTTTTATATGACCAAAAAAAAATACTACCTATCACATGACATGACCGGCGACCGGACCGGACCGCCTCTCTCATGAATGTCCGACGTCCAGACCGCCTCTCTCATGAATGTCAAACAAGGGATTTAACAAAATGGCGCCATTCTGGATGTGCAAAAAATGGTCCCTATTTTTCCTGATCTCATCTACCCTTCTATATGTCATGTTGTCTAGTGTCAAAGGATTCAAGAAAACCATGACTTCATCATTAGCCGGAAGTAACAGGCGCATAATGGTACGAAGCTCTCCAAAATTGTTTTGTAACGGAGTCCCGGATAGGATAATTAGCTTTTTGGTACGAAGTTCAGCAAGAGCCTTTCGAATATTGCTATTTGGAAGGCCTTTGCTGAACTTCGTACCAAAAAGTGAATTATCCTATCAGGACTCCGTTCCAAAATAATTTTGGAGAGCTTCATACCATCATGCGCCTGTTACTTCCGGCTAATTATGAAACCATGGATTTCTTCAATACTTTGACAGAAGAGAACGTGCACATATAGAAGCGTAGATGAGATCAGAAAAAATATGGATCAACTTAATTATGCACATCCATAATGGGGGCATCCTTCGACCCCTCGGCGATCCTCGACCCTCGACCCCTCGACGACCCTCGACCCTTGACCTCTCGCCGATCCTCGAACCTCGACCCTCGACCACTCGGCGATCCTCGAACCTCGACCCCTCGGCGACCCTCGACCCTCGACCCTCGACCCCTCGGCGGCCCTCGAACCCTTGGCGACCCTCGACCCTCGACCCCTCGGCGATCCTCGAACCTCGACCCTCGACCCCTCGGCGATCCTCGAACCTCGACCCCTCGGCGACCCTCGACCCCTCGGAGACCCTCGACCCTCTACCCTAGTTCCCGACCCTCGACCGCTCGGCGATCCTCGACACCCTCGTTCCCGATAAAAAATAAGAAGAGGAAGAAGAAGAAAAAAAAGAGGAGAAGAAGAAGGAATAGAGGAGAAGAAAAAATAGAAGAAGAAAAAAAAGAGGAGAAAAAGTAGGAATAGAGGAGAAGAAGAAAAAATAGAATAATTCTATTTTTTCTTCTTCTCCTCTATTCCTTCTTCTTCTCCTCTTTTTTTTTCTTCTTCTTCTTCTTATTTTTTTTTCTCCTCTTCTTTCTCTCCTCTTCTTCTCCTTCTTCTTCTCCTTCTTCCTCTTCTTATTTTCCTTTTTCCTGTCCTTCTTTTTCTTCTTCTTCCTTCTTCCTTCTTCCTCTTTTCTTCTTTTTCCTTATTTTCCTTTTTCCTCTCCACTAACCTAAAATCTACTAACCTAAAATGCACTAACAGTACAATTAACCTAAAATGCACTAAATCAACTAACCTAAAATGCACTAATCTAAAATCGATATCTACTATCAACCTAAATAAAAAAACTTAATACATATCTGAACAAAAAAAATGCTATGAACATTATATCCGTACATACATAGCCACATCCATACATACATATATCCACATACATATATACATTATATATATATATGAACAAAAAAAACATCACATAAAAAAATTGCATAAAAATTCATCATACAGAGAGCCGGGGCGGCAGCGGCACACAGCGGGGGCGGCCGGCGAGGGCGACGGCGGGGGCGGCGAGGGCACTGCGACGGCGATGGTGGGGGCTGGCCGAGGCAGGGGCGCGGCCAGCCGGCGCGCTCGGGGGCGCGCGGGCTCGGGGACGACGTCAGCGACGGCGACGACGAGGCACGGGCGACGGCAGGGGCGGCGGACGGCGTCGGGGCAGCCTGCCGGCGTCGATGTCGTTGGCGTCGTCGGGGGCAACTGCGAGGTGAGAATGAAAATTTTCACAAGTGTTACTTATATAGACAGAGCATTGGTCCCGGTTCGTGGCAACAACCGGAACGAATGCCCTCCTTTGGTCCCGGTTCATGCCACCAACCAGGACCAAAGGTCTCTTTTCAGCAGCCCAAAGGGCAGGAAGCAGAGACCTTTGGTCCCGGTTGGTGGCACGAATCGGGACCAAAGGGGGGCATTTGTCCCGGTTGTTGCCACGAACCGGGATTAAAGGTTGGCATTGGTCCCGGTTGGTCCCACCAACCGGGACGAAAGGGTGGCACCGCGGTGGTGTGGTGGGAGTTTAGTCCCACCTCGCTAGCTGAGAGAGCTCAGCACCTGTTTATAAGCTGCGTTGCGGCAGAGGTGCTGAGCTCCTCTCTAATATGCAGGCAGTACTTGCGTACCCTTGTCACTGCCATGTTGGGCCTATTGGGCCTGCGAGCCTGCATCCTGGCCCATGTACAGATGGGTTTCTAGTCGTATGCAGGCCGTGTGGCCCAGTGGGCGGCATTTTTTTAATTTTTTCCAGTATTTTTGTTTTGTTTTTTGCATTATTTATTTTCTTTTGTTTTTTGCTTTATTTTTTCATTCTTTTTGCTTTTAGGTCAGAAAAATTATAAATTTCTGTTAGTGCCATTAGTTTTCAAATTTGTATAGTTTAAATTTGAATTCTTTGAAATTTGTGTGAATCACTAGTTGGTGAATAACTTCACTATAAAAATATATTTTTGAGTGATTCTTTTTCCTGCTATTTAATATTACTGTGTTTTATCATTATATTCAAAAACATATTTTGTTATTTTAGTTTCTATCAAAAAAATTCTTATGAAAATTCTTTTTGTTATTAAAGTTTCTAATAAAAAAATTCTTTATGATAATTCTTTTTGCTATTACTGTTTTGAACAAAAAATACTTTGATAATTTAAGTTGCTATAAAAGCTTTTTAGTTGATTCTTTTTGCTATTGAAGAGTATTATAGTTTTGTTTTAGTTGATCATAATAGAATATTTTAATTGATTCTTTTTGGTATTGAAGAGTATTATAGTTTTGTTTTAGTTGATCATAACAGAATATTTTAATTGATTATTTTTAGTTCATTCGTTTTGCTATTAGAGTTTCATAAAAGTTTTCTAGTTCATTCTTTTTGCTATTAGTTCATTCTTTGAGCTAAATGACCCTGAAATTGAAAAGCACTACAAATGAACTCTGAAAAGGTTGAAAGTTGGCATGGTATCATCATTTCATCCACATAGCATGTGCTAAAAAGTTGATAGGGGTACGGCAAAAACTGGATGCACTTCGTGTACAAAATGGACAATCTCTTTCGAAGTATCAGGGTTTCGGACGAAAACTCATCTGTTACAAAGTGATTTTATTTTTTTGAACTTATTTGAACTCCAGACTTTTTGTGTGTTCAAAATGAACCATTCATAGCCACATCATCAATTTTGAACCCTTTCTGACTTCATTTGGTATTTTTCGTGCATTTACTGATTTTTTCAAGCTAAATGACCCTGAAATTGAAAAGCACTACAAATGAACTATGAAAAGGTTGAAAGTTGGCATGGTATCATCATTTCACCCACATAGCATGTGCTAAAAAGTTGAGAGGTTTACGGCAAAAACTGGATGCACTTCATGTACAAAACGGACAATCTCTTTCGAAGTATCAGGGTTTCATACGGAAACTCACCTGTTACATAAGGCATTTCATTTCTTCACATGTAACTGCAGTGATATTCTAGATCAAAGGCATCATCATAATAGTTGTGGAGAGAAAGTCTTCACTTTTTCTTCGCTTGTGTCCTTTGCTTATTGCGCCGTAACCATGGATAATCTTCATCGTTTAACAGGGTGCTTGGGTCAGCCTTGACTTTGAAGGGAGGAATTTCATGAAACTTTTCATAATCTTCAGACATGTCTGTCTTGCCCTCCAATCCCACGATGTCTCTTTTTCCTGAAAGAACTATGTGGCGCTTTGGCTCATCGTATGATGTATTCGCTTCCTTATCTTTTCTTTTTCTCAGTTTGGTAGACATGTCCTTCACATAGAAAGCCTGCGCCACATCATTGGCTAGGACAAATGGTTCGTCTGTGTACCCAAGATTGTTCAGATCCACTGTTGTCATTCCGTACTGTGGGTCTACCTGTACCCTGCCTCCTGACAGATTGACTCATTTGCACTGAAACAAAGGGACCTTAAAATCATGTCCGTAGTCAAGTTCCCATATGTCCACTATGTAACCATAATATGTGTCCTTTCCCCTCTTGGTTGCTGCATTAAAGCGGACACCACTGTTTTGGTTGATGCTCTTTTGATCTTGGGCGATCGTGTAAAATGTATTCCCATTTATCTCGTACCCTTTGTAAGTCAATACAGTCGAAGATGGTCCCCTGGCCAACGAGTATAGCTCATCAAAAACAGTGTTGTCACCCCTGAGACGTGTTTGCAACCAACTGTCGAAAGTCCTGATGTGTTCACATGTAATCCAATCGTCACACTGCTCCGGGTGTTTGGAGCGCAGAATGTTCTTGTGTTCATCGACATACGTGGTCACCAAGGTAGAGTTCTGTAGAATTGTGTAGTGTGCTTGAGACCAAGAATGCCCGTCCCTAGATATTATTGAGTCCCCTCCTAGCGTGCCTTTTCCAGTTAGTCTCCCCTCATACCGCGATTGAGGGAGACCAATCTTCTTAAGGTCAGGAATGAAGTCAACACAAAACCCAATGACATCCTCTGTTTGATGGCCCATGGAGATGGTTCCTTCTGGCCTAGCGCGGTTACGGACATATTTCGTTAGGATTCCCATGAACCTCTCAAAGGGGAACATATTGTGTAGAAATACAAGGCCCAGAACGACAATCTCGTCGACTAGATGAATTAGGACGTGCGTCATGATATTGAAGAAGGATGGTGGGAACACCAGCTCGAAACTGACAAGACATTGCACCACATCACTCCTTAACCTTGGTAGGATTTCTGGATTGATCACCTTCTGAGAGATTGCATTGAGGAATGCACATAGCTTCACAATGGCTAATCGAACGTTTTCCGGCAGAAGCCCCTTCAATGCAACCAGAAGCAGTTGCGTCATAATCACGTGGCAGTCATGAGACTTTAGGTTCTGGAACTTTTTCTCTGGCATATTTATTATTCCCTTTATATTTGACGAGAAACCAGACGGGACCTTCATACTGAGCAGGCATTCAAAGAAGATTTCCTTCTCTTCTTTGGTAAGAGCGTAGCTGGCAGGACCTTCATACTGCTTTGGAGGCATGCCGTCTTTTTCGTGCGCATGTTGCTGGTCCTCCCGTGCCTCTGGTGTACCTTTTGTCTTCCCATACACGCCCAAGAAGCCTAGCAGGTTCACGCAAAGATTCTTCGTCACGTGCATCACATCGATTGAAGAGCGGACCTCTAGGTCTTTCCAGCAGGGTAGGTCCCAAAATATAGATTTCTTCTTCCACATGGGTGCGCGTCCCTCAGCGTCATTCGGAACAGATAGTCCGCCGGGACCCTTTCCAAAGATTACATGTAAATCATTGACCATAGCAAGTATGTGACCACCGGTACGAATGGCGGGCTTCTTTCGGTGATCTGCCTCGCCTTTGAAATGCTTGCCTTTCTTTCGACATTGATGGTTGGTCGGAAGAAATCTACGATGCCCCAGGTACACATTCTTCCTGCATTTGTCCTGGCATATACTTTCGGTGTCATCTAAACAGTGCGTGCATGCGTGGTATCCCTTATTTGTCTGTCCTGAATGGTTACTGAGAGCAGGCCAATCATTGATGGTTACAAACAGCAACGCATGCAGGTCAAATTCCTGCTGTTTGTGCTCATCCCACACACGTACACCGTTTCCATTCCACAGCTGTAAAAGTTCTTCAACTAATGGCCTTAGGTACACATCAATGTCGTTGCCGGGTTGGTTAGGGCCTTGGATGAGAACTGGCATCATAATGAACTTCCGCTTCATGCACAGCCAAGGAGGAAGGTTATAGAACATAGAGTCACGGGCCAGGTGCTGTGATTGCTGCTCTGCTCCCCAAAAGGATTAATGACATCCACGCTTAAACCAAACCATATGTTCCTTGCGTCACCTGCAAAGTCCTCCCAGTACTTTCTCTCGATTTTTCTCCACTGCGACCCGTCAGCAAGTGCTCTCAACTTCCCGTCTTTCTTACGGACCACTCTGTGCCATCGCATCAACTTGGCATGCTCTTTGTTTCTGAACAGACGTTTCAACCGTGGTATTATAGGAGCATACCACATCACCTTGGCAGGAACCCTCTTCCTAGGGCGCTCGCCGTCAACATCACCAGGGTCATCTCGTCTGATCTTATACCGCAATGCACCGCATACCGGGCATGCGTTCAAATCCTCGTACGCACCGCGGTAGAGGATGCAGTCATTAGGGCATGCATGTATCTTCTGCACCTCCAATCCTAGAGGGCATACAACCTTCTTTGCTGTGTACGTACTGTCGGGCAATTCGTTATCCTTTGGAAGCTTCTTCTTCAATATTTTCAGTAGCTTCTCAAATCCTTTGTCAGGTACACCATACTCTGCCTTCCACTGCAGCAATTCCAGTGTGGTACCGAGCTTTGTGTTTCCATCTTCGCAATTGGGGTACAACCCTTTTTTGTGATCCTCTAACATGCGATCGAACTTCAGCTTCTCCTTTTCACTTTCGCACTGTCTCTTTGCATCAACAATGACCCGGCGAAGATAATCATCAGGCACATCGTCTGGTTCCTCTTGATCTTCATCTTCCCCCGATGCAGCATCACCGTATTCAGGGGGCACATAGTTGTCATCATCCTCTTCTTCTTCGCTATCTTCCATCATAACCCCTCTTTCTCCGTGCTTGGTCCAAACATTATAGTGTGGCATGAAACCCTTATAAAGCAGGTGGGTGTGAAGGGTTTTCGAATCAGAGTAAGACTTTATATTCCCACATATAGGGCATGGACAACACATAAAACCATTCTGCTTGTTTGCCTCAGCCACTTGGAGCAATTTATAAACGCCCTTAATGTACTCGGAGGTGCGTCTGTCACCGTACATCCATTGCCGGTTCATCTGCGTGCATTATATATAATTAAGTATGTCAAAAACCATTACAGAACATCATGAATACAGAACTGACCAAATTAATTAATAGAATTTCATCATCACATTAAAACCAAAGTACATACATAGTTCTCATTGAACAACATATAGCTCTCCAGAGCATCTAATTAAACCATACATAGAAACTATCTAAAACATTTCAATGCAACAACAAATGCGATCATAATCGCAACTAAGGTAACAATTGATCCAACGGCATAATGATACCAAGCCTCGGTATGAATGGCATATTTTCTATACTTTCTAATCTTCAAGCGCATTGCATCCATCTTAATCTTGTGATCATCGACGACATCCGCAACATGCAACTCCAATAGCATCTTCTCCTCCTCAATTTTTTTCAATTTTTCCTTCAAGTAATTGTTTTCTTCTTCAACTAAATTTAACCTCTCGACAATAGGGTCGGTTGGAATTTCCGGTTCACATACCTCCTAGATAAAAAAATCTATGTCACTTTGGTCGGCATAATTGCCATAAACACTAAATGAACCAAATAGTTATAAAAGATAATATATACCACATCCGAATCATAGACACGACGAGGGCCGACGGAGGCGGATACCAAAACCATCGCACTATATAATAACAAACAATAATAAAAGTAAGAAAATTACACATGTATCTAGCTAAATCATACAAGTAAGAAAGTTTTTCTTTTACAAAGAAGATAAGACCAAGAGGCTCACCACGGTGGTGCCGACGATGAGATCGGCGCGGGCGATCGACGGCGGTGAGGACGGGGACGGGACAGGACGGACCGCCAAAACTAGACAAATCTTCAGGAAAATGGAGCTTCGACAAGGAGCTTCGAGAGGAGAAAGCTTAAGTGTGGCTCGGGCATTTCATCGAACACCTCATGTGCATAGGAGGTGAGCTAGAGCACCACAAAGCTCTCCCACGACCGGCCAAAAAAAAAACAGAGCACTCCACTGCTTTGCTCGCGGGCAAGGGGGTATATATAGGCATCTCATTGGTGCCGGTTTGTGGCCGGAACCGGGACTAAAGGACCCCCTTTGGTCCCGGTTCTAGCCACGAACCGGGACCAATGGTTGTGGGCCAGGAGCGAGGCCCATTGGTCCCGGTTCTTGTCTGGAACCGGGACCAAAGGGTCCAGACGAACCGGGACCAATGCACCACGAGGCCCGGCCGGCCCCCTGGCCTCACGAACCGGGACTGATGCCCCCTTTGGTCCCGGTTCGTGAGTGAACCGGGATTAATGGGCTTAGCCAGCCTAGACCAAAGCCCTGTTTTCTACTAGTGTTACTTGCCCGAGATTCGATCGTCGGTATCTTCATACCTAGTTCAATCTCGTTACCGGCAAGTCTCTTTACTCGTTCCGTAATACATCACCTCGTGACTAACTCCTTAGTCGTTTGCTTGCAAGCTTATGATGTGTATTACCGAGAGGGCCCAGAGATACCTCTCCGATACTTGGAGCGACAAATCCTAATCTCGATCTATGCCAACCCAACAAACACCTTCGGAGATACCTGTAGAGCATCTTTATAATCACCCAGTTACGTTGTGACGTTTGATAGCACACAAGGCATTCCTCCGGTATCCGGGAGTTGCATAATCTCATAGTCGAAGGAATATGTATTTGACATGAAGAAAGCAATAGCAATAAAACTGAACGATCAATATGCTAAGCTAACGGATGAGTCTTGTCCATCACATCATTCTCGTAATGATGTGATCCCGTTCATCAAATGACAACACATGTCTATGGTTTGGAAAGTTAACCATCTTTGATTAACGAGCTAGTCTATTAGAGGCTTACTAGGGACACAGTGTTTTGTCTATGTATCCACACATGTATCAAGTTTCCGGTTAATACAATTCTAGCATGAATAATAAACATTTATCATGATATAAGGAAATATAAAATAACAACTTTATTATTTCCTCTAGGGCATATTACCTTCAACTACAAGAAGACATGAAATAGATCCAAGTGTACCGAGAAAAATCGTCTATAAAGATAATATAGTAGGGATGACCCCCTTTTGAAGCGAAGGGAGCCGGACCCCAAAGATCAGAGTGAACGAGATCAAAAGGATGCTCGGACACTGACTCACTGTGAGGGTAGGGTAGCTGAATCTGCTTACCAAGCCTACAACCCAGACAATCCAACGAAGCGTTACCAGAGACAGACCTTAGAAGACCGCGATGAACCAAAGACGAGAGATGAGAACCACATAAATGGCCAAGACGATGATATCACTGCTGAAAAGAGCTGGTAGATGCAGCTATAGGGGCTGCGAGACTGGCGGCGGCGGCAGCGGAGGGAAGACGAAGTCAGTCAAGCTCCCAGAGATCATCAGAGCGTTGAGGGCCAGCACCAAGCAGAGCGCCCGTGCGACGATCCTGAACAGAACATGAATCGAAGTCGAGAATGACCCTACAACTAGAGTGAACAATCTGACCACCAGATATGAGCTGCATGTTAAGTGGAGGAACATGAGCACAGAGGGAACATGAAATGAAGAAGTGCTAAGAGTGCCTCGACTAGCTACAGGGAGGGGGGTGCCATTAGCCGTAAGAAGACGAACAGGAGACTCGACAGGTTGAACGGAGGTCAAAGTGGGAGAATCATAAGTCATATGAAATGACGCTCCAGTATCCAGAATCCATGCGGATGTACCTGAATGAATAGAAGGTGGTTTCTCTGTGCTAGAAGAGTCAGCCACGAAACCTGTAGAAACCGTCGGTGAAGAATCCCAAGCATCAAGCAGGCATTTCATCTCCGCAATCTCACGCGCAGACAGAGACACGACAGAAGAGGTTGAGGTAGAAACACATGCCGACGATGAGCAGTCGCCTCCACCCGTGGAAGCCGCGTGTAGAGTCGACCGGGAGTAGAAAGTCGACGCAAAGCCGCATGTGAAAGGCACTGGAGAATTTAACGTAGAGCGGTCAGCGCCGAACGCGGAAGCCGCGAGAGGAGTCGACGTAGGGAGACAATCACCAGGTGTGGTAGTCGTGGGAAGAGTCGTTGAAGAACGACCAACACCATGCAGAGAAGCGGCTAGAGGAGGCGGTGCAGCTGCCGAAGTAGTCGATGTAGAACGGCCAGCAGCACCGTGGATGTCGCATAAGGTGTCGAAGTAGGGCGACAACCACTACCTCCAAGCGGGCGAGCACCAAGTACCGAGGAAAGGCGCATGTGCGAGACGGGATCAATGTACGGAATACCGTCGAAGCCGGATGATTTGGGAGTAGACCCAGACGATCCGGGTGGAGGCCCGACGATCCGGGCAAAGTCCGGACATCCGGACAACTTTTTCTGCTGCAGACTTTAGAAAACAGCCAGAAACCTCCTCAATATGGCCTTAGATAAAAAATTGTACAACATAAAAGTTGTGCGTCTCGTCGAAATGGTTGATTTTGATATAAAAATCGTCTTCATCCAAGTTTGTATGCAAAAGTTATAATCCGATTAGTGAACTCTTGTCAGAAAACTGGGCTTAGCCGAATCATCCGGACCTTCAGCCGGACATGGCCGGAGATCATGAATAGTCCGTGTTTTGTTATGTTTTGACGATTTGAACGACAAAGCAAGTCATTTTCTTGTACAGGAAGTTCATCCGCCTCTTATATATAGATAAGAGGTGATGGCCGTTTGAATAACAACACACAATCGCAAAACTCATGTACTTTTAACCCTAGTTTTACATCTCTCACTTGTTCTTTCTCTCTCGTTCTTTGTTCGTTCTTCGTGTTGAAGGGCAGCGATGCTCGAGGCTCTAAGGGCGGGCAAACCGACCTAGGATAGCCCATAGCCGCCGCATGTCCAGATGGGGTACCTCGCGGGCGCGTGGGGTTTTCGGTGCTCAAAAGCTTTCGCCAGATTGATTGCATATCGCGTTTCCGGACGGGTCATGAACTGCGCTGCATCACACTTGGCGTTAAAGGTACACGGTGACGTGTTCGTGTGCGAACGCTCCTATCCGCCGCGGGCAAGCTCCTATGTGACTTCTTCGATCAACCACGACCTGATCTCCGAGATCCTCATCGCCTATAGCTACCTCGTCCCACTGAGCACCGAATCCCGTTAGTTGGCGGCGACAGTGAAGTCCCGTTCATGGGGCGGCGACGTGGAGGGAGAGGAAGGGGCGATAGTGGAGCGGAGGAGAGAAGCGCTGGGGCGGTTGAACCCGTGGATGACGCGTCAGGTAATTAGGGGAAACGCATGGGCACCACCGCTCTACATGCCCCGGTCGTCTATAATTGTCTCATCTGACGCTTCTGCCAAACCGAATCAGATTGGAAAACCGGCAGAAAAACCGGACCAAACCAAGGGATAAACCGGGATCGTGTGTCACCAGCAGTGAAACCATCAATTACAACGGGGAATGCATGGTAAGAGCTCTAGCTTAGTCACTTTAATTCTTTGATATATATATACAAGGAAAACGCTTGCTTTTGACCGACTGATTTTCGCGTGCCACGCGTTCCCGTGGTCCCACCCATGAACCCATCGTCCATCCTTATCTCCAGTGCGAGCACACCAGCCACCCATTTCTTTTTCTTTACTGCAACACCGCGATCCCCTTTCTCTCTGCAGCTTTTCTCTCAACGCACGCGTGCTTCGTCTCCGCCATGAGCGATGCAGCTCAAGCTCACTAGCCACTCAAATCGATGATGCAACAAGCGGATGCCGTTTTGCATTGCAGCTCTCGTCAGCTGCTGCCGTCGCTGCGACACTGCACTCGGAACGCTGTGGAGGCGCCGCTGCTCCAATGCAGCGCTTTGCTGGGGTTGGCGGTGCTATGATGCAGCCTCGTCGGCGCTGTCGGGAGCTGTGATGCAACGGTTGCGATGCTACAGAGATTCATCGGTGCTCCGATGCAACACTTTGCCGGTCGCTGTTGGTTCTACGATGCAACGCTCGTGGCCGCTGCCGGAGCTGCAGTGCAGCTGTCGCGACGGCGCCAGAGCTGCGATGATGCGGTCGCGACTACGCCGGAGCTGCGTTGCAGCAGTCGCGACATCGCCGGAGCAGCGATGCAGCGGAGCAGCTTTGCACGGCGGCTGTCAGTGCTGCCGGAGCTGCAATGCAGCGCTCGCGACTACGCCGAAGCTGCGATGCCGCGGTCGCGACGACGCCGGAGTAGCGATGCAGCATTGCACGGCAGCTGTCGGTGCTGCCGGAGCTGCAATGCAGTGCTCGCGACGACGCCGGAGCTGCGATGCAGCGGAGCAACTTTGCAGGGCGGCTGCCCGTGCTGCTGGAGCTACTATACAACGCTCGTGACCTTGCAGAGAGGATAATGGTGCTTCAGTGCGGCCCTTCGTCGGTGGCTGCAGTGATGTGATGTCTCCGGGGCTCCTGTCGCCGTGGCCCAGGTGGATGTGACGCGACATGAGGATGAAAAGCGAGAAGAGATGACGCGCTGCTGCGAATCTGATCTAACGGCCACGCAAGCCCGAATCAGACGGCTGTGCAGGCGGCTGATCTTTTCTAAGATTATCCGGCTTACGCCTAGCAGCAGCCTATATACAAACACTAATGTTCTCTGGAATTAAGAAATGTAAGGAAGGAAAGTCATAGGCGAATGTAAGAAAGCATATGATGCGACTCAGATTATTGTTTTCTTACAAGAATTACACATTTTTAAAATACTTCATTACCCAAACAAGCAACACATTTGAAAGATGATGGTAATATGTAATTTCAAACATATGAGTTTCTTGTCCTCATTATTCGACGATTTTTCCTGGTGCGTAGCCTCTTCCCACATTGTTCGGAGAGCTCCTTCTCCTATGCCTCGCATTTGGCGAGGTGCTGTTTGGCGTGTCACCGATGCGCCTGCGTGAACATACTGGTCAAATAATCTGGTGCCCATAGGTATTCTTCCTCGCTGGCAGCATTCACCCGATCTTTGTACTTCCAGGCGTAGATGAGTCGCTTGGACCCTTTGGCATTCATGGACATCCGTTTGTCGTCTTCCTCCACCCTCTCGGCCTTTGCACGAGCATCCCGCCAAAGCTCAATTTCAATTTCTCCGTCAGCGGCTACATGAGCTTCCCAAGCAGCCTGATGCGTGGCTCGCTCTTCCTCCTCGGCCTTCATGGTTGCCTCTCTCTCGGCACGCACAGCCGGCGGCAACGCCTCCCACTGTGCGACCTCCATAAGTTTCCATAGCTCCTCCTCGCTTGGGCCGGGCATCCATGACCACCAAGCGGTTCGATGAGGTGACCACAAGCGCGGGCAGGCCAGCATCAACTTCACTCGCTGGTATGTTCCCTTCTGCATCCTTCCTTCCAATTGAATGGGAGCATTCTTGGACGGGCCCTTCGTGGATTGTCGGTTTCATGATCAAGTTTTATTTCTCGTGAGAGTCTGGCTCAGATTGGTTCTATCTGCAAGTTCTACACAATTTGACTATTTGATTTTGATCGTTCATCGCCTCTCCGTTCTAGATCAAAGGACCTATGTTGCTCGCGTCCTGTCTCTTCTTCGGCAAGAACAAGCACAATGGTAGCACTTGAACAAGTCAATAGCATGTATTCTAATGGTTCACAAAACGTATAACTCAATGTATACATCCTGTTTCCTAACTCTGAACTAGGAAATTTGCCCGTACGTTGCTACGGAACGTACATCGCCACAGGGCAAACACAATATCCATGAATCAAGATCGTTTAATTTGCCGACTCATAATATTTACCTAGCGCGAACATTTCCCATGAAGAATTACAACACGCAGCAATGATAGACCCAGTAGGGTCGGCTAACATCCGTTTCATGTCCGTGCATGGCATGGATAATGATGGACACGGCCACTAACCTCAACTGTAGAAGTAATTATGAATTATATTTTAATTGGCATGGACAAAACATATTACACATCAACTTCTCGCGTGGATTAGAAAGAAATTAAAAATGGCCTCACAAATTAGTATAACATGCAACTCTATGTGAAAATTATAAGGGGGATGCTAACGCGGGATGGCCGTCGAATTTAACTATCAGCTTTGCAACAAGGATGATGTTGCGTTCGGGACGTTTATAACAGAGTTCATATTGCAGAACTTCTGCAACAGAGGTATTGTTGTAGACTTTTTTTGCAACAGAGTTAATGTTGCAGATTTTTTTGTCGGTGTTAGGAAAGAAAATTTTACAACATCACTGATGTTGCAGGAAGATTTCTTGCAACGGGAAGGATGTTGCAAGAAAAAAATACACTGTTGTTTGCGTCGGCCGGCAAGCTCGCCGGAGAAGCACACCATTGCGCCCATCCTCACTCTCTCTCTCTCTCTCTCTCTCACCACGGCACGTAGAACACGGCCTGCACGCAACAGCCGAGCACGTCTGTTGCTGGCCTTGCCGGCATGCTTGCCGGGGGTGGTCGGGGCAGCATGGAGAGGCAATGGCTTGACGGGGAGCTTGGGAGGAGCATGGGAGGTGACTGCACTCGAGCGATACAGATCCAGATCCTGCAACAAACCAGTTGTTGCGGTGGGGGAGATTGCAACAACAACTCGGTTGCAAAACCTAGTCTATGTAATAGGTTGCTCCCGAGTCATGTGATTGAGATCGGATCTAAGGGCCACGAAGAAGAAGAACGCATGCGTCCTTATCAGTCGGGTGATGCCAATTATTTCCCAAATTATAAGAAATGTTCCATTACATGACATATATTCATATCCAATTCCAAATCGCCCAAAAACAAACCCCCGATCGTTTCCTTTGAGGAAACACCTAATCCGTTTTTTTGGTGAAAACTCCTAATTAGTTTTTTTTTCTGAAGTGATTGTTTCGTTCTAGGGAAATCCTAATCTGGCTCAAAAAAAGGAACTGTTACGCTCTTGGTTCGATCTAGTACAGGAGGTCTCTGAATTACACGAATTTGGTAGGTAGCTAGGGTTCAAGCCAGGAGGAAATGGGGATCGAGAGAGATAGCCGCCACCGCCGCCAGAGTCATCTTCCTTCTTCTCGCCCTCTCTTCTCGTGCCTTCCCACTTAAGTACCCGTTAGGTTTCCCACTGGTGGGCCGGGAACCTGGTGCTGGGCCTGCGGTTGCGCTTGGAGGGCTCCTGGGCTGTTCCTTCCAGTGGGCTGCGTGTAGAGGTGCTGGCGGGGGCCCTAACAATCCCCCCTTCTTCAGAAACAGCTTGTCCCCAAGCTGGTGCTTCAGGGTAGTGCTGGCGCAGCTTGTCGCGGTCTTCCCAGTTCGCCAGCGATGCCGGCTATGCCGTCAAGCGGACCAGAACTTGCTCCACTTGAGTCTTGTCGCGAACATGGAGGCGAGTGTCAAGGATCTCCTCCGGAGTGGGACTTGGTGCAGCGTCCTCCGGCAAGTCTGGAAGCGCCTGCTCCGTGGGTGGAAGCGCGCGCCGAAGTTGCGAGACGTGAAAGACATGGTGGATGGTGCACGTCGCCGGCAGCCTGAGCTTGTACGCCACTTGCCCCACCCGCTTGATCACCTGGAAGGGGCCAAAGTAACGAAAGGATAGCTTCTGATTAGCTCGCGTTACCAGAGAGCGTTGGATGTATGGCTGCATCTTGAGGAAGACCCAGTCTTCGACGTCGAACGTGCGCTCGGACCGGCGCTTATCCGCGGACTGCTTCATCTGCTGTTGTGCGCGGAGAAGGTGCTGCCGGAGCAATGCTTCCATTTGCGCATGGTCTTGGAGCCAATCTGCAAGATCTGGTGCCGCGCATGCCATAGGGTCGACGATGCCAAAGTGCCTTGGGGCATGCCCATACAGTGCTTCGAAGGGCGAAGTGCCCACGGCCGAGTGAGGAGAAGTGTTGTACCAGAATTCCGCCAATGCTAACCAAGATGACCACTTGGACGGGCAGGCATGCACACAACAGCGGAGGTAGGTTTCGAGGCACTGGTTCACGCGCTCGGATTGCCCGTCCGTCTGAGGGTGGCGAGCTGTGCTCATCTTCAACTCAGTATGGGTCAGCCAGAATATCTCCTTCCACATGGTGCTGGTGAAAATGGGGTCCCGGTCGGACACTATTGCCTCTGGTAGCCCGTGGAGCTTGTAGATATTATTAACAAAAGCCAACGCCACTTGGAATGCCGTGAATGGGTGGGACAGAGGTATGAAGTGAGCATACCGGGAGAATTTGTCCACCACGACCAGTATACTGTTGTCGCGCGCTGATCATGGCAGCCCCTCGACAAAGTCCATCGTAATCAGTTCCCATGCTTGCTTGGGCACTGGTAATGGTTCGAGCAGACCGGGGTAACGCACCCGCTCGGGCTTGGCCTGTTTGCAGATTTGGCATTCCTCCACATACAACTTAACTTGTTGCTTCATGCCCGGCCATGTGAAGAGTCGCCGAACTCTCCTATAGGCGGCGTTGAATCCCGAATGACCACCAATTGCCCCAGAGTGGAGAGCGGTGAGAACTTGTTTCTCCAGTGCCACGTTGTTGCCCAACCAGACGCGCCCATTTTGCTTGATGATACCTTGCTGTAGCGTGAAGCCATCATGTCCCTCTGGTTTAGTGGCCAACCGTGCGATTAATTTCAGAGCTGCGTCATCTTCGGTGTAGCCTTGTTGAACTGTTTCCAGCCAAACAGGTACTGCTACTGTCACTGCAGCCAGATCACCTTGGGGTGGCCCTGGGCGCCTCGACAGAGCATCCGCCACTCGATTGTCCACACCTCGCTTGTACACAATCTGGTATCTGAGTCCCAACATCTTGGCCATGATCTTCTGTTGCCAGGGAGTGGCAAGCCGCTGGTCCTCCAGGTGCACTAGACTACGCTGGTCAGTATGGATGATAAACTCATCATGCTGAAGGTAAGTGCGCCAGTGGTCCACTGCCATCAGGATAGCTAGCCCTTCTTTTTCGTATGTCGATAGCGCTCTGTTTTTGGGTCCCAGCGACTTGCTGAGGAATGCCATGGGGTGCTTGCCTTGGAGCAAAACTGCTCCAATGCCCCTGTCCGACGCGTCGGTCTCAATCTCGAACTGGACCTTGAAATCAGGTAAGGCCAGGATGGGGGCCGTTACCAACGCCTTCTTCATCTCCTGGAAGGCAGTGTCTTCCAGCTCCGTCCAACAAAACACCGTGTTGTTCTTCAATAAGTCTGTCAGTGGTCTGCTGATGATGCCAAAATTCTTGACAAACTTGCGGTAGTACCCTGCTAGGCCAAGAAATCCTCGGACTTCCTTGACGTTGGTTGGCGTCGGCCACTTCTGGACTGCTGCAACATTCTTGCCGTCCGTGCGCACCCCCTCGCCGCTGATCTCATGGCCCAGGTAGGTGAGGCTTGAGCGAGCAAAGGAACACTTGCTCAGCTTGATCTTCAGCTTGTGTTCGTCTAATAGCTGGAATACTTGCCGCAGCAAGCGAACATGCTTCTCCATTGTAGCACTGTAGATGAGGATATCGTCGATGAAGACGAGGACGCCGTGTCAGTTTAGAGGTGCCATCACAATATTCATGCCCCCTTGGAAGGTTGACGGGCCGTCGGTAAGACTGTAGGAGAGGACCCGGAACTCGTAGTGGCCGTTGTGGGTCTTGAACGCCGTCTTGTGTTCGTCCTCGGGTATCATGCGAATCTGGTGGTACCCCGAGCGCAGGTCGATGCTGGTGAAGAACTTGGCGCCCGCAAGCTCGTCAAGCAGCTCGTCGATGACCGGCAAGGGGAAGCGATTCTTCACCGTCACCGCGTTCAGGTGTCGGTAGTCGACACAAAAACGCCAAGTGAGGTCCATCTTCTGGACCAGCAGGACCGGCGAAGCGAAGGGGCTCGAACTAGGCACGATAATGCCCTGGGCGAGCATGTCGGCCACCTGACGTTCCACTTCATCCTTCTGTGCCGGGCTGTAGCGGTATGGCCTGACGTTGACCGGCTTCGCCCCCGGAAGGAGGGGAATGGCATGGTCGAAAGCGCGCCGGGGCGGTAACCCGCGTGGCTCCTCGAACAAGTGTTGATATTCGCGGAGCAGGTCGGCGACAACAGCACGGACTGGCAGCTCTGTAGCTTGGACCCCATCAGCAGCCATCGCACACAGATGGACGACGCGCGCCACTCCCGAGCGCTGGAGGAGCCTGTCCAGATCCTCCCCGGACAGTTGCTGGCATTGCGTAGTATCCGCTCGGGCTCCATGTAGGTGGACTTGTTTGCCGCCATGGTCAAACTTCATGGTCTTCTCCTTCCAGTGCACGTTCATCGGGCTGTGCTGGGCTAGCCAGTCGATGCCCAAAATCACGTCATAGCAGCCCAAAGGGAGGACATTAAGGTCGGTGTGGAAGGTCACCCCCTATGTGCGCCATGGGCAGGCTGGCAGCTCCCGGTTGCACCGCATCACTCCACCATTCGCCACCCGGACTGCCATTGTACTCTTGCACGCCTCCACACCTTGCAAGTGCTCGGCTAGGCTCTCACAGATGAAGCTGTGCGAGGAGCCGGAGTCCACCAGCATCAGCACTTCGCGGTCCTGAACCCACCCATGAAGGTGCATGGTGGTAGGCGACTCGGCCCCTTCAATTGCCTCCGGGGAAATGACACTGCAATCTGCAATATCTTCGCTCGGTGTTGATCGTTGTGGGTTGGGCTCGTCGGTAGTGGGAGTCTCGTTGCTCATCATGTCAATCAACTCCTCCACCATGTGGAGCTGAACTGTCGGCCCGCAGCGGTGGTCGCGTCCCCACCGTTCGCTGCAGGTGAAGCAGAGACCGCGCGCTCGGCGGTATGCTCGGAGAGCCACGACCCTGTCCTCCGGTTGGGTGTGTGCCGCCTCGATGGCACGACGATCCGCGTTGCGCAACTCCGGTGGCGCTGCCGGCTTGGGCGGCGCCTGCGCGGGTGGAGGGGGTAGGGGTAGCACCGTGCGCGGCACCGACCTCGTGGCCGATGCGGTGTTGTACCGGCGATCCTCGCGCTTGTCCTCCCTCCACATCTCCTCCATCACTTCTTCCTGCAGACAAGCAAGATCGACAGCAGTATCGAGTGTTTTTGGACGATGCAACACCACAGTTGCACGAACTTCTTTCTGCAACCCGTCGATGAAATGAGTAATGAAGTAGGTAGGTTCCCAAGATGCATGATGAGCCATAAGATTATGCATAAACTGAGTAAATTTTGTGCATATTCTGTCACAATCCCATTCTGCCGCAGCTTGTTGAACTGGCGCAACAGAGATTGGAACTCCTCCCGCCCGAATTGCTCGCAGACGGCGTTAGCAAATTCCTCCCACTCCTGGTAAACTATGTGAGCCTTGGTGGATTGTAACCACGATAGAGCCCCTTCGATGAAGTACATCGAAGCGCAGCTCACCCAAGTATCCGGCCTCAAGGTACAAATGCGAAAATATGCCTCGCACTTCAGACGCCACGCGCGGGGTCCATCACCATCGAACAGAGGAAATTCGAGGCGCGGCGGCTGGGGGTAGCGAGAAAAGCCAAACCCCCTCTCCCCCATGAACGAACTCTCCCCAAACGGATGACGGGAATCGAACGTACCCGTGACCGGAGGCGCCCGCGGGGATCGGTACCCCGGTGACATCCCCCAGTGATCTATAGTCCTGCCGTGGCCAACTGGCCCGTGGCTGCCGCCACCTTGCACTTGCGGCCCCTCGGATGGCCGCACGAGTCTCGCCTCCGCCGCATGAGGAATCAAGGGTGGCAAGTCCAGCAGCCGGAGCAGTGGCGGGGGTGGTGGCTGCGACGATAGGGGAGCCGTTGGCGTGCCCTCCGCGCTCTTGCCCTTGTCCTGCAGCAGCCCCCGCAGATCGCCCACCTCCGCGCGGAGCTCGTCGACCGACCGCTGGATGGCCGGCTTCCACCCTTGGAGATCGAGCACGACAGGGTGGATCGCGTCGATCTTCGCCGACATCGCCGAGATGGCCGCCGTCAGGTCCGCAATGGCCTTGGTCTGTTCCTCCATCGCGGTCGCCTTGCCGTGCCTTGTCTGGATAATCGACGGAAATCGACCGGCCAGCTTGTGCCAATCGAAAGGGAGGTGGTGGGGAGAAAGGCTCTGATTACCAACTGTTACGCTCTTGGTTCGATCTAGTACAGGAGGTCTTTGAATTACACGAATTTGGTAGGTAGCTAGGGTTCAAGCCAGGAGGAAATGGGGATCGAGAGAGAGAGCCGCCGCCGCCAGAGTCGTCTTCCTTCTTCTCGCCCTCTCTTCTCGTGCCTTCCCACTTAAGTACCCGTTAGGTTTCCCACCGGTGGGCCGGAACCTGGTGCTAGGCCTGCGGTTGCGCTTGGAGGGCTCCTGGGCTGTTCCTTCCAGTGGGCTGCGTGCAGAGGTGCTGGCAGGGGCCGTAACAGGAACCTAATCAGTTTTTTTTAGAAAACACCTAATCGTTTTTTTTCTGAATTGATCGTTTGAACTCCTAATCAGTATATTTTTTTTGAGAAAACTCGTAATCAGTGTTTTTTCCTGAACCAACTCCTAATCAGTTTTGGCTATGCGTGTTGGGTTGTGGCGAACGTACGTACACGCAGAAGCGTACCAGTTTATCATGGACGTATCCTCTAATCAACGACTGTGTCCATCTCCTGATTTTCCAATTTTGAACGGGCGGATTGATCGCTAGGGAGTTGGATGAGATCCATCGCTGAACGCTGGATGGGCTTGGGCCGATGGCAGCCAGTGCCGATCGACCGCAGGTTACTCGGATCGATACTTTTGTAAAAAAAAATAAAAAATTCCAAATGAGATCGATCGATCGATCGCTAGCCAGGCTTGACAAGGAAAGAAGCAGAAGGGAATAGAGAGAGATAGTGGGAACATATCTGGTGCACCAAGGGAATTGGTGCTACCGGTGCACCAGACCCCGTTGCACATTAAAAGATGTCCAAAAAAATCCGGAAAAAAAATTAGTTTATCGACACAACGTCAATGTATGTTGTCACAAAAATTTGAATCAAAATTCAAAACAATGATCAAGATACAAAAATGATAAATTTGATATCAATGTGCTAATGGGCCAAAACTGAAGCCCAACTTGTGTTATGTACTATTCAGTGTCAAATTTGTTATTTTTGTATCTCGAGCAATGTTTCGAATATTGATTTAAATTTTTCTGAAAACGTACATTGATGTTGTGTCAATGCGCTAATTTCTTTTTGGATTTTTTTGAATATTTTTGAATGTGCAACGGGCGACCAGTGCGTCGGTGGTACAAATAGTCCGGGTGCACCAGATACATCCCAGAGATAGTTCGGTGGAATAGGTTTTTTTTAGCTGCCCTGGAATAGCCGAATAGGCTTTTTTTGGAGTGGCCAGAATACGTACGCTAGACGGCTGTTAGCCGAGATCGATTGGTTTTTTTTCCTTTTCGTTTGTCGGAGCTGATCGGGCTGTGTGGGCTGGCTTGTTTCATGCGGCTGCTGGTCCGAGACATTGGCCCTACGGAGAGATCAACTAATATGTCGAAATCACTAATTGATAAGTACTCATTGCAAAGATTACTCTCACCTTTTCAGATTGCGACAGGTGGCGCGCTGCATGTGCGCCACTTATCGTAACCTGAGAATTTTTTCCTTTTTCGTAGATTCGTTTATTCAAAACGTTTTATCTCTTAAACCGTGCTTCCAAATTTTGAACCGCTTTCACCGTTACATTCCTCGCATCGAGATCTTCAAAACTAGATCCCATTTTTATAGGTTTTGACGAACTTTTTTTTCACCAAAAAACGGATGAAAAAACCGAACCGGAAGCACGGGTTTTTTTCCTATCCGAAAGAGGCACGCCCGTGCCTCTCACGAAAGCACAACCGTGCCCCTCGCGTAAGGGAAAAAAAAAGAAAACGCGTTTTTTTTTCCGTTTCCGAGGAGGCACGGCCATACTTCTCGCGAAAGCACAATCATGCCTCTCACGGAACCAAAACTGTGTCTCTCGTGAAAGAAAAAAAAACAGAAAACACGTTTTTTTTTCGTTTTCGAGAGGCACAGCTAGCCGTGCATCTCGCGAAAGCACAACCGTGCCTCTAGCGGAAGCAAAACTGTGCCTCTCTCGAAAGAAAAAAAATACCAAAAAAGGTGTTTTTTTTTTCTTTTCCGAGAGGCACGGCCGTGCCTCTCGCGAAATCAAAACCGTGCCTCTCACGAAAGGAAAAAAAAACAGAAAACAGGTTTTTTTTCGTTTCCAAGAGGCACGGCCGTGACTCTCGCGAAATCAAAACCATGCCTCTCGCGGAATCAAAACCATGACTCTCGCGAAAGAGAAAAAAAAGAAAACATGTTTTTTCGCGCAATTTTTTTTTTGAATTTTTTTTTATCCAAAAGCTAAGAAAGACCGGTGGAAAACCGAAACGTCGAAAAAACCTGTCTAAGAAGTCGAAAATGCGTGAGGAAAAAAAAATCCGGAGGGAGCGCCCAGAGCGCGACACGTGGCGGACGGCTGGGAGTGCACCAAGTGGCGCTGATCATTGTGAGGCTCCCGAAGGAGCGCTCGTCAACAAGTTGCTCCCCCAATATGTGCGCTAGGCGGCTGCTTGTCACGGATCATTCCTTTTTGTTAAGGAGAGATTTTAAATCATAGTCGTCAATCTTTATTATTAACATAAAATCGACGGATATAAAAGGATGATGTATGGAGAACTACGAAAGCCTCCTTCCTTTAATATTAGGTATAGATATAGATATTTTATAGAAAAACTAGCTACTGAAAAAATAATTATACAAACATATAAAAAACCTCTGAACATATTCTGGTCTCTCATTCGTTATGGAAATATAACGCAGAAGAACAACAGAACTCTACTCAATTGAAGACAATACAAACTGTAATATTAATGTTTTTTTTTTGAACAACGCTACCCCTTTCAGTTACTGTCATCATGAAAATACAACAGTAGTTTTGAAGAGAAAAGGGAATAACAAGTTCGACGCGCTAACGGGAAACCCGCTGTTCCCCACCGTTTGGAATGAGAAACTACGGGGCAAAAACCCATTAGCACCAAACAATGAACAAGCACACCAGTGCCACAGGCAAGCATGCCTAGCATAAACAAACAAAAAAGAAAAAAAAAAGAACAGGGAAAGACGTCTAAAAGGCAGGGCCAGCACCACATTCTTCAAGAACCTTCGATCATCAGACAGGCACCAGCAGATGCCCAGTGCCCCATTGACTCAGCAATATAATGGTGGTATTTCTCTTGAAAAGGCAGCAGGCACCTCTCTGGCACACACACACACACAATAGAAAGAGAAAATGGAAACCGTAACAACGGAAGCTTTGTTTTAAGAACAAGCAGAGCAATTGGCGTAATCAAGAACTGCAACGGTTTGTCCTGCATGCGCACAAACAATGTATATTAGACTTACTATAGTCAAGTTCTAAATTATGTGTGTGTATTTACATAATGAATTTATATATAAAGAAAAATATGTTTTTGGTCTCTCAAGTTTTACTAAAAGTTTACCTATGGTCCCCTAAGATTTTTTGGATGGCATTTAGTCCCTCATCTCTTGAAACCGGGTAACTTTCATCTAAAACCAGAAACATGAGGAAAATCGCTAATGTGTCACCAGTTTTCTCTCTCCTTCTCCCGTTTCTCGAACACCTATTGTGCATACCAACGGCGACAGAGGAATCTCCACATCACTGTACATGTGGCCTCGGCTCCGCTTTGTGCGGCTGCCGCCAATAGACGGGCTGCCAGACGACACGGAGTCCAGCCGACGTGCCAATCGTGTAAATTGAGATAGACAAGAAGGCCATGGATGGGCTCGCAGCCGTGCTCGCAGGGTTCCTTGCAGACGCCGTCGCCGCTGACGGGAGGTGCTTCTCCTACTCATGGGCCTAGTCGCCGCTGACTAGGCCCATGCGGCCCGTGGAGGAGATTTTTTTTCTACAACAAGCCTCTTTGTTTGCGAGGGTCAAGAGCAAACACTATGCTTGTTGCAAAAGGGGCGACAACATTTTTTTTTTCTGTAAAAAGTTTCTTGTTTTTGAAACACAGACATTGTTTCAAAGAAAAAACGGTTCGGAGGAATTGCAACAAGGCTCGTGTTGCACTATTTGCAAAGTTCGCTGTGCAACACAAGCCTTGTTGTAAAGGCTCGCACACGCTCATGGTGAGAAGATCAGACGGCTACCGAGCTTGCCATCCAACGGCTAAAGGCGGCGGATATGCTCTTATCATCATCCGGCCGACGCATAGCAGGCCCCTTATTATATTTATGAAATGCGTACTTAATCCTTGATATGATAAACTTTACCAGAACGTACGAAACACAAGCGAGAGTAACTACACCCGATAGTCAGAAACATAACAGACTTTTGCCCTGTTTATAGTATATAAAGCAACACAAAGCAACGGGCGAACCGATACAAGGCAGAGCCCACCTCTCAAGATCGTCGCCCCAACATAGATGGCCGTGAGTTATCACCCCGTCCAAACTTGGAACCCTCGTCTATCCGAGGAAGGGGTAGGAAAGGTGCCTCCTTTCCATACATTTTTTTGAGTGTAAGTTCGCTCATGCAGTGTAAGCCATTGTTTAAGTAGCTTTAAATCTTTTATCCCTCACGTAGTGCAAGTAACATGTTCGGCAATTGGTTGCAGAATATTGATAAACAATTTTCTGCACATATTCTTGTGAGGGTGGCTGCCTTATGCTGGGCATTGTTGCTTACTAGGAATGATGTGATTTTTAACAATAAATATATTTTTGCACATGTGCATGTTATTCATGCACGTATGCGATGCCTCAGTACTTGTTCTATCCTGCAGAGGCCGGAGGACAGTGACCTTTTCTATGATGGGGTCTACACGGCTAGAGCATATACCAAGGGAGATATTTCCCCTCCATGGATGGAGGTGTAATCTTCGGATAGGATCTGCTCCACCCTAGACTGGATTGATTTAGTATTGTTGTAAAACAATGTTTATTTTTGGGTCGTTTGGACTTGTTGATGGCGTGCATCATGCTATGCAGTGGCCGAGCATTATTTCGATGCGGTTGTATCACCTCTCGATATATTAATACAATAAATATCCTTTATAAAAAAAAACCAAGCACATTGCAACCTGCGAATCTAGGCAACATGTGCATGATGCACGGCGTCCCCAACTAAGATCGGGCAGAACTGGGCGACAGGCGGCAACACAAAACAACCGACGGCTGCCACGACGGCAGTAACTACCGTCATGCCCCAGATCAAGCCTCACCAGCATCGGGTTCACATATGGCCAAGGACCTCCCCGCGCCTCACTCCGGCTGAGCTAGTACAAACAAACGGCGGCCTCACGTCAAAAAGGCGCCCTGCCACCCGACGATATGCCGTTCTCTATGACCCCAGTATTGACGAGTTCGAGAGCAACGACGCCATCATGGCGGCAGAGAAGGTGCATGAGGAGGAGCTTTAGAGCAACGAGGATGATGCCATCATGGCAAAGGATGAGGCGAAGCGCGTGCATATGTCGCCTTCCAGATGGCAACGAGGGGATGACTTTATGGCGAAGGGCGGAGACTTCCGGCTTGCGCATGTGGCAAATTTGTTCGCAAGTGTTAGTGGCACAACCACAATACATGAAAGTTATGTGGCAGCCATCGAATATCGGAATTGGGTAATGGCACGAAGCAGAATTTCCTTCTTTGATTTTTCTCGAATTTATGAAAAGTCTGTTGAACGAAGCAATGCATGGTGATATGGAGGAAGGGGCCGTCTTAGTTGGGATCTAAGTTGATAACCTATTCCTAATTTGAGCAGATGAAGAGGATTTTGCTTAGTTCAATCTGCGAAGGAAGGCGCTACTGAAGATGAGTGGTCCAGTGATGCTACCTTGTGACCAAGGTACAAGAAATGCAGGATGGGATCACAAAATTTCAGGCGTATGGAAAAATAATAATTGAACCTCGTCTTAACAGAGCAAGTGTGAAGACCCAGGTTGATGCAACAAAACATATGTGTGTGGGTGGAAGTTTGTACTCTCTCGTTAAAACAAGACAAAAACTTAGCCAATCCTATTAGAAGCGCCCACTAAGGAGCATTAGGCAGCTATGAAACAGTCACATATATCAAATTAATATGAAGCGCCCACTAATACTAAGCCTTCTACTACTTGGTTCGCCTGCCACACGGACAAAATGCAGGTAACTGGCCAAGCCTCGCAAAGCTGGCACTCATCTCTTACAACGGCAATGCTCACCCTGACCATGATACTATATATGCATGCAGTCAAAAAGCAATTGAATGTGAAAACAAAAATTGAAGATTCAACAAGATGGAAATAAAACTGACCGTGATACCCAGAAGCCATTTTTAGCTCCCGATCAAGTTGACGTCCGAGGAACACCGTGCTCCTCAGCGGGTATCAGAACAAGGTCGGGCCTGTTGTGGTGGCTCATTGCTGCTTCTTCCCACTTACCTTTAGTATCATCAGTGACTCCAGAATGGAGTCCCACTTCTTTGAGACCTGGGAGGTTGTCTCCCCCGAATTTGATGCCAGAAAGACCTTCTAGATGTTCACAGATTATATGGAGTGAGACAAGCTTTTGCAGAGCTTTCTCTGCCATTGTTATATTCCCTATTCTCTCTGCCACAAGGCATATCCTTTCCAGGCCAATGAGATCGCTTTCTTCTATGTTCAGGGCCCCCATCTTCTGTTCATCCAGCTTCAGATATCGCAGTGTGTAATTTTCGTACTTATTCATGCAAACGATCACTTCTTTGAGGGTCAAAGAAGTCTGAGAAAGGCACAACTCTGTAATATTGTTTAGCTGTCCAACAAACTGTGGGAATTGTAGCAGCTTGCCGTACAATTTGAGAGAGTAAAGAGATTGAAAGTTTTCTCTTCCCTCAGTGGGAGTGGTCACACTTTTCTTTTTGGCTTTCACTTTGTAGGGGACTTCTATTTTTATGGTGTTGGAAAGAGGAGCAGTATTTTTTGATGGTGGGAAAGGAGGAGTACTTTTTGATGGTGTGGAAGGAGGAGTTTGGGCTAGAGAACACAGGAAAGCATCTGCCGGCCATGGCTTTTCTTCTTTAGAAGGTCCTTCCTCTAAAGCTGCGATATTAATAGATAGTGAATAATCATTGACCAATTTACGACCAAGGAATTTCCGGATTCCCTTTAAAAGGTCATCTTTGTTTTTCTGATCTGCAGTGGCGCTGACACATATTTTCACCTTCATCAACTTGGGCATATGACTCAGCAGTTGTGGGAATCCTTGACTCTCGCCGGTGTTAAAGCCAGATAGTATCTCCAGTTTACTACCATCCGATGGGAAAAACTCTTGAATATCTTTCATCTTTCTGTTTTGTTTCCAAGAAAACATACCCTGGCTTTTGAAAATACCATGTTCATCCAGCTGCAATAATATTCCAAGGAGGTTTCTTAATTGGGGTAGCTTCAAGACTTCCAAGGGAACCATATGTGTCTTGGTCTTTCTCAGGTCGAGTGTCTCTAACCAATGCAGTTTCTGTATCTCCGGTGGCACCTTGGTAATAGTAGTTCCACCTAGGCTCAGATATTTCAGTAGCCCAAGATTTGTGCACATCTTTTTGAAGTCTGAGTCATTCAGATTACCGCATCCTTCCACATCCAGCACCCTCAGCTTCTTATAACCGGCAAGAGCTTCTTTATTTTGCAGAGTGGTAGCTTGGCCATCCTTCTTTCTGAATACTGCCAATGTCCGGACCTTTTCTGGTTCAACGGGCAACCTACACTGGCTATTAGGATTAGGATGGAGTGAGAGCCGGCGGATATCTTCCTGTTCTTCTTCTTGGCCCCGTTGATTCACATCACAAACCTTGATGAAACCTCTGGACTTGGCCTTGCGGGTAATGTACTCGAGCCAAATACCTGGAACTTTGCACCTCTTCATCTGACCATTGTTGCTTACTTGGGTTGACTGGATGATACATCTGTCCATGAAGGTCACCAAATCGTGGTCTGCGCCATCACTCCTCTTGATAAGTCCTTCAGCCAGCAATCGTCTTGTTAGAGACTTCTTCTTGACACCATGATCCCGGGGGAACATGCAAAAGTATAGCAAGCGCATCTGCACTTCATGGTCAAGAGCCTCGAATGTACTTGCAAGCACAAGTCGCATTCTTTCTGTTGCATCAGTGCCGTCTTCCCTACTATTGCTGGGGGCAACTTCATCACACATCTTTTTGAAGACATGCTCACTATTGGTACTCACGCCAGTGAAATTACCACCATAATAAGACGATGCTCCAAGCACAGCAAGGGGCAGGCCATCACATTTATCCAGAATTGCTAACAAATCTGGACTCAATGGGACAAGGTTCTTTTGTTTATGGGAGAACAATGTACGGGGATCATCACCAGTGAGTGTACTCATCTTGTACACGTGACTGTTGCCAGAGCTGCAGCAACTCACAACTGACTTATCGGTCGTCGTTACAATAATTCGGCTGTCAACTTCATCTGGCGATGGGAAGGCTTCACTTATAAGGGACCACTTGTTTTTCATCGTCATGTCAATTATTACAATAAAATACCTACAAGCAGACAACAATATATATGAAAAAGTTTAATGTGATATAAACTCTGAATCGGTCATCTCCATCAATATCATCACGACAGTACACAAACAATTTCACTTTGCTTCACAACATGGAATGAAGTACGACTATCTCCTTTTCGATACATGATTTATATATCACGAAAACAAATATACACCCTCAATTTTTATTTACTCTGAATATTAACTTTGTCTGAAGTCAAATTCATAAACTTCAACTAAGTTTATAGAAAAATTATTAACATGTACAATACCAAATTAATACCATTAGATTCATTCTTAAGTATATTTTCACTTCATATGGATTTGTTATCATAAATGTTCATATTGCTCTCTATAAACTTGATCAAACCTTATAAGATTTGACTTCAGTCAAATCTAATATGTGGAGTAAATAAAAACAAAGAGGTTACCATTAGAATCTTCAGATGCTATATTTTCTAAGTATAAACTTTTTGTGACATCCAATTTGTCATGAGCATTTTTCTATACTTTACTACTAAAGGGATTAGTGCTATTCCGGTCTGTTGTAAAATTACCCCTAAAACTCCACTAAAATTACCCACCATGCCATTCATTAATTAGAAAAAAGGGTGTGACTAGATCTCAGTCGACTGAGACTTAACCAAGTCTAAGTCAAGTGATGTAGTATGTAACAAGAAAAAAAGAAAAACTGAAAATAATTTTTTGCACGAATCTCTATGCAAAATCAAAGGAAGATAATATCGACTGAGACATAACGAAGTCTAAGTTGACTGAGACTTAGCAAAACTGTTAGTTAAAAACTGAAACTATAAAAATGGCATCGCTGCATTGGGTCTATTTCGGCCTGCCCCCGTCCCCGTGCGGTGATCCGTCTTACCTCCACCGCCGCACCAACCCAAAGTAAAAACACTTCTCGAGCAAAAATGCTAGGTTCACGGGCTTTTACGGGGGCAATACGGGCTTATTTCAACTAACTAAACCAGCGCCCCCCCTGATTTTCAGGAGGGTGTATGCCAATTCACCCAAATGACCAATCACAGACCACCAACTGGATCCTCCCCCGTAAAACCCCGTAGTGATACCTAGCCGCCGCACGTATGCACTCCACCCGCCACCACCCCACCTTTCATTTTCCATCTCGATCAAATCGTCCTCTCCACTCTCCACTCACCACCGCTGCACGTCTCACCATGCCCCGCCGCCCTGCCCCACCGCACAGCGCGCGTGCTTGCTCGCACCGACGCCGGCTGCTCCGCTCGCTGCATGCTACCCTCGCCACTACGTCATAGTCCTTGCTGGCCGCACGCACCACGGAGCGGCCACCACGGTGCCCACGCGCCTCGGCCATGTCAACCTCGGCCGCCCATCACCCCTCCTCTCCCAAAATCTAGGAGACATAGGTATGACGACATCCATGGCTAGGTGGTTGGCGGCTGACAAAGGTCAGGCTGAGCAGCTGGGATCTGGTGGCCGGCCGGCGAGGCAATGGAGACGGGTGTCCCCGACCTAAGGAGTGCGGAGGCGAGGTCAAGTACAACTCAGCGATATACACCAAGGGGCATCAGGGTGCAGGCCTGGCCGGAGGAGGTCGGTCGAGAGTTGAGGCTGTGGACGGCGACCAATGAAGGGTGGCCAAGGCTCGGCGGGACGACCAACGGTGGGATTCGGTGGTGGACGAGGCTTTGGCCGTGGTCGGGCAGGATGGTGGTGGCGTTGCGTCCTAAGATCGGCCGCTGGCCGACGAGCGAACTGCATACGTTGCTTATCATTACAGTGAATACTTATTGTGCCTTTTGTTTGTGGTTTCATAAACCGTTACAAAATGATTTCTTCATCATACATTGTGGCGCTCGAAAAGAGCTCTCCGTCGTTCCTATTATTTTAACGATTTAAGAGATGTTTGTTTAATCTGCATATATCGGTAGGAATACTCTTTCTTTAAGCTGACTGATCTTTGCATGGTTTAAGCCTCGTCCCGAGCCATCCGATGAAGTAGATCGTGCGGTGCTTCACCGGCCTCTAAAACAGGCTACGTTTTCCCATGAGCCCACCAGTCGCCCCAACCTTATCTTTTTTTGACGTGAGCATGTGAGCCGCTCGTCATCTCTTTCCTTCTGCATAAATTGCGATCCCCATTTTCTTCTCTAACTTATCACTGCTATTCTCCGCCATGAGCGTTGCTGCAAGTGCATGGGCTGCAAGGACTTCTTCCCATTCCGTCCACCAGCACCGTTGCCACATCCGCGGTCGCTGCCGCGTGCTGTATTGCAGCATCTGCTATCGCTGCCATGCGCTGCATCGCAGCATCCACCAGCGCCGCCGTGTGCTATCGCTGCCGTCCAGTGTGTCGCAACATCCATCGTCGCCACCAAGCGCTGCATTGCAGCATCCACGGGTGTTGCGATGAAGCTTTGCCAAGGCGCTGGTGCTGCAATGAAGCATCGTCGGGTCCGCTGGTGTTGGCATCTCGCATCGCCGGTGCTGCGATGAAGCACTGCAATGGAGCATCACTAGACAGCAGTGCTGTGATGCAGCATCGTTGGGTCGCCGGGGCATCGCCGGTGCCGTGATGGAGCTTTCATGGGACCGCCAGAACATCGACGATGCTTCAAGGGAGCATCACCGGTTCTATGATGGAGCATCGTCGGGTCGCTGGGACATCGTCGGTGCCCTGATGGAGCATTCGTCGGACCGCCGGAACATCGACGGTGTTGCAAGGGAGCATCACCGGTGCTATGATGGAGCATCATCGGGTCGCCGGAACATCGCTTGTGCCCGGATAGAGCATTCGTCGGACCACCAGAACATCGACGGTGCTGCAAGGGAGCATCGCCGGTGCTATGATGGAGCATCTTGGGTCGCCGGGACATCGCCGGTGTCGTGATGGAGCATTCATTGGACCGTCTGAACATCGACGGCGCTGCAAGGGAGCATCACAGGTGCTACGATGAATGCTCAGAGCACAATAGGGGTGTTGCTGTAACCCCAGAGCTCATCGACGCTCCTGCCATGGCCGATGTATGGCATGCTCGCCGGCCGTTTTGCTGGTTGGTGACAGAGAACGTGGCTGCTCTCTAAGCTGGCTAGCTGCTGCTCTCGCTAGAGTTACGTGCGTGTGGTGATGTTGCGTTGGTGGCTCTAGGCTGCGAGGAGCCATGTGCAAGTTGGGATGCCGGGGTCCAGCCATCAGCGAATCAAGCGGCTTGTATCATCCTGTATTGGGGCAAATCAACGTCGGGCAAGGCAGCTTATTTACCCGCGGCATCATCCGAAGGAAGCGTAGCAGGCGCCACACCGTTATGTCAAGTTGTATGTTTTGCATCATTATTTTACTGCCTAATTGCTTATTTTTGACAATCTTTAGCATCACCATCTCACTTAAAGAAAACACTCATATGTTTCACAGCATTACATTAGCGTGTTGTGCAACCAGCTGCCCTAGGGTTTCTTGTGCCTCCCGCTGGCGCCGCCGCCGGTCTACCTCGTCTTTCATGGTCTTAGGGCCATGAAGGCTCGGTGGATCCTGGCCCTTGCCGGCGCGAGGGCTCCGTTTTTAGATACTATTTTCAGTTTTATTAGGGTTTGTGTTCTGTTTGAAGAGGCGAGGTGGCGTCGGCTCTCTGAAGATGGAATAAGATTCTCCTGCCTAGCCCCCGTCCCAGTGGTGTTTATAGCATGGTTGGAGGGCGTGTGGAGATTTGTCTCCGGCCGGTCTCGCAAGATTCGGTCGACGTTTCTTTGGTGGATCCACATGGATCCGATCATCGTTCGTCTGTGTTTGTGTCTCTACAGGTTGGATTCTTTCGATCTACGCTTCTCTTCATCGGCGGCGGTTGTTGTTCTGATGCGCTGGTTCTATAGAGCCTCAGCACGACGACTTCCCAACTGTCTACTACAAAAAGGTTTTCCCGGCTCCGAAGAGGAAGGGGTGATGACGGCGGCGCGCCTTCGGCTTGCTCTAGTGCTTGTAGTCGTCGCTAGGTGGTCTACGGACCTAAATGTATTTCTTACTTCTGGTGTTCTTTGTACTATTGATGAATAGATCAGAAGTTTTCCCCGCCCAAAAAAAAAAAAGAATGCACCGACATATATGTGTGCCGGGTGAATTGTTGCACAAGGTTCTGCTTTGACCCTCTCTATTCTTTACAAATGTCATTTCTCCCTATTTTATATTTCAGGTTGGGTTCGTGAATCGTGTGGCAAAAAAGATGCCACCCACCTTATATCTTATTGTGGGCCAAGGGTACGGTAAGGACACTTTGCAGATGAAAGAGGGTGTAGGGCAGTTATTATAAAGGAAGGAATGGAATAAAACAAGGTGTTTATGAACACGTTCAAAAACTAAACTTGCATGCAACCATCTTATACAAATAAGCATGTAACCACCTTATATCGGTATTTTCATAGTAATGGGGACATAAGACATAAGTGACATGTTAAACTAAAATAATATTTTTATTAGTATCTCAAAGCTAGAAATGCACGGCAGGGAGAGTGGGTGAGATGATGAGAGAAGAAGAAGAAATACACGAGGATCCGAAACGCATACATTAGATACAATTGGTATTGAACGACTAAATTAGTTATGCCCCATAGTAACAAACGAGCTTTTTACTAGTAAATAGAAAAGGAGGGAGTAGTAATCATCCTAACCCTTCACTATGTGGTAAGCGATAAATAAAATTAGTCTTCGAGCTTATTAAAGATACAGGTACGTAGCGGAGAACTATCACAAGTAGGCAATTAGGGTTAGGGTTCCTTGGAACTACCACTTTGTTTAGGGTTACCAAAACTACCATTTTGGAAATAAACTTTCATGAAAACCTATCACTCTGTTAGTGACCGTTTTGGGCGAATTAACCCTGATTATGACAGGACTGGCCTGCCAGTCAGGTCCATGTGGCACTACAAGGTCAACCCCATTGGGTTGACCTTAAAGTTGGATGCAGGGCCCACATGACATCATCAACACTCGTCTCTCTTAGGCATTTCAGGCCAACTCCAAAGCACGTACCTAAATGGACACATGATTTGTCTGTTTTTTGTCCGTTTGGGTTGATGTCCACACAACGGACATGGGGCGGACACGAGCAGCCGGTTGATGTACCCAACGCGCAAGAAATAGGGCAGACACGCGAGGTCGGCGGCAGTGGCGTCGTCGTCGTTGGCATTGGTGTCGGAGGCGTGCGGGCAACTGCAGGGCTCTGTAGGGGCAGGGAACGGCGGCTCTGCAGTCACGGTGGCAGCCTGCGCCGGATCTCCAGGAACGCCTCGGGACCTCCCCTAGCCGCAGGAGGCAACGTCAGGGGTGGAGGCGCTTGACCATCGAGTGGTACGCGGTTCTGATCTGTGGCCGTTGAGGTGGATGGACGACGGCACGTGGCAGCGGCCCGCGGTGGTTGCTGGTACGTGCGGCGGCGTGGGTCGATGGACTGCCGTTTAGGTACTTTTGTTGGGCAATTTTTGTGTTCGGATGACCCAAACGGATGAAACTTTTTGCTTTTGAAAAAAGGAGGATGACCTCCGGGGCTCTGCATCAGAATGATGCATGGTCTTGCATTGGAGTTAGCCTCATCAAACAGTCTACACACGGGCACGACCGGAGGTGCACCTTTCTACTATAGTGTTCCTCCCATTTCCGCTCCGCCTGCTACCACACCGGCTGGACCTCTCCACCGCCCAATCTAATCGTTGCCCGCTGTGCCACGCGCTCAAGCCATGCATGCAGTAGCATGCCCAGGCACACAACGGCGGTACGCAGCAGCCTGGGTGCCGTGGACGCACCAGCGGCCTGGGCAAAGAGTGATACCATACACCCGGCCTCAACTTTCCTTGTACACTCCCCTAGCCCCCAGTTTCGCCTGCCCTGGTGGAGCACCCTTGCCGATGCTTCCCTGCGCTGGTGGCCGCGGGTGCGGGCAGATGAAGCAGCGCCACCGAGTGCGCATTTTCATTGTTGTGCGCATACTCATCCGTAAGTATATTAAAAGGTTTCATGTTCTTTGTCAGCGTCAGCGTCAGGGTCTAGTGATGGTTACGGTGTTTTGACGATTAAAGTTACTCTAGATTTTTCTTTGGCGGTGCTTTGGAGTAGTAAAATTTGCGTCCTTGCAGACTCAATTATCCAGTGAATTGATGTTATTGTGTGTTGCTATTTTTTTTGGTTTGATTATTTAAGATCTTGTGATTCGACGACCTGAACTCTTAAGGGATCAACTCTGATGGTCTGACCCATGTACGTTAATCTCTTAAAACTCCCCGTGTTTTCAGATGGGCGACTCAAGGGGCTTTTAAAAACCTTTATTGGTAATGATGTTTGACCTGGTGAAAGAGTGACAATACCGTTGCTTTGGTCTGATTCAACTATTGTACCAAATTTTGTAGCGTATTTTTAATGCTAACGATATGAAACAGGTTTTTCTAGAGAAAATACTACATGATCGACTTTGCTGTAACTGGCCGGTCTCTGTACCCCAGTGGCACTAGGCTTTTGTTATTATTCATCAGGAGCAGCCCAACGCACTTCACTAGCCGCGCGTACCTACAGATGGGATCACGATCACCAACAACTTGCCACTAGAGACGGCCGTTGGGCCATAAATGCCACCACCACCGCAGCAGAACCATACCTTCTAACTAAAACCATTGTTCATAGATTGCATCTCGCCCCAAAAGGCTACTACAGTGAAGACCTCCCCACGACCATCTTCATTGACCTTTAATTACCAGCCAGGGCTTAGCCCAGCGATGAGGGGGAAAGAGGATGAGGAAGTACAGTAGGAGACAGCAGCGGCGGCAATTGTTACATTATAGCTATAACATTTAAAACTAGGATAACACTTAAAACCTATGTGCATATTACCGAGCGGTGGGCACTTCAGCGATTTCAAAAAAAGAAAACATAGGCATGCTGCATGCTACTTCCAGATTTTGTAACAACCGTATTGATTACTTGCACCATAAGGCATGTTGTTGTTGTTGTTGTTGTTGTTATTATCAAGAAAAAGTGGCGATAAAATCCTCTATTAGCTTGCTATATCGCGCTATAGCATGTTATCAGTGAGACATTGCACAACGATTGATTTACCGAGACAATTTTTAGCATGGTATAGGTCGCTATTTGTTTTTCAGTAATTCTTTGATAAAGAACAATTAGTTCTCACCTCTTAGTCCCTAGGTATGAATTTAGACGTTGGGCGAGCCTGTCGAAGTCGTTGATAGTGTCGTCGTTCTCCATTTTGACGCCCTTGCCCTTCTCATGATCTCTTGGAGTGGCGTTATTTAACAGAGTCCCACTTGTCTCCTGTTTAGCATCCTTGGCCAGCTGAACTTTTGCGCCACTGCATTCAATAGAAGAAACGGCACGCAGTCATTAACTCGACCTGTCTCTAACTTATAATTACATGCAGTAACATGTAAGGAATGCATGTTTTGGCATCCACTCTGAAATCTTTTGTCTGGGCGGACAAAATTAGCAAAGCAAAAAATAAAATGAAATAATAAAATCACCTGGGGCTGCCATTCGGAAGTAACCATCTCATAAGGCTCTTAGGCTTGTGGGGCTGTTCCTCAGCTTGTGGGAGAACATCGACTTCAGTTGTACTCGGACTGAGAGCAGCAGATTTCTGGAGTTTGTGCAGCAACTCTTCGAGAAGCACCTCTGGAGATTTGTGATCCGCACGAACCCAAGCGCTCAGAACGATCTTCTCATTTTTATTCTTGTAGAAGTGCCTGGCAAGAACAGTCTTGCCTAAGCCACCCATGCCAACGATGGAAATCACCTTCAGCTTCGCGTTGGGCTTGGACATCGATTCTGCTAACAGCTTCTGAAGCTCAACAATTGGTTTGTTCATCCCCACCGGCTCTTTACATGGCACTGATGCAAGGGTAGTTGGTGGCTTGCTTATGTTGGTGGGTGGCGTGGAGGAGTACTCTGGGTTTGCGCGCAACTCAGCAGATTTTTTCTTCAGATCAATCATATCTTGGACAAACTGTTCACTGTTCTGACTTGTCACCCCTTCAGACATGACCTTATGCATGAACTCTGTTAGACAATCTTCAACGTCATATGCAAGGTCTTGCAATTCTTTCACCCATTGCTGCCGCCTGGATGACAGATTGCTGTCACCCCGCTTGTACTCTTCTGAAAATACAGCCACCATCCCATGCAATTCACTATAGAGCGCAGAATACATACCCTTGACATTCACTTGCTCCGTCAGTTTTTCCTTGATCAACTGCCATAGCGACACCAGACCAGTGGCCGCCAAGGAGGTAATTACACCCAAAGCAATCTCCATATGAATGGATCTGGCTCTTCGTAGGTCACTCAGCTAACACACAAGCATGCAGGTATAGCTCTCATGCTTCCTCCTCCGAGTGGACTACTTTGGTATAGCTGGACATGATGCGAACGGATACTATATAGACCCTCTACGGACAAATTTCGAATATGTGGGTGACTGGGTCTCGTGCACGCTGGGAATCTTGAGCATAATTAACCCGCGCCATCGTCGTTGTCCTAACAAAAAGTATGATGGATTTTATTAATTGTCGATCGATCCTCCCAAGGAGGCTTCACATGTGGATTAGGTTTCTTCAGTTTTCCACTCTTGCCAACGGGACCACGTAACCATTTCTAACAGAAAATATTGTTTCTGCCACTTTAGCTATCGGCTATTTCCCTTATGTCGTTATATGTCTTTGACATTTCACTTTTGTCACTCTTAACATTTGACAAAACATAACAATTGACATTACATGGCAAAAACAAAACTTTCAGAGTGACAATTGAAATATATTGTCAAAAGCTAAGAGTGCTAAATCTGAAATAATTTTTTTTGTCACGCAATGCAAGGTGTGATACATTGTTAAAAGCTAAGAGTGGCAAAAATGTATGACCACTCATGTCAGACATCGGTTTTCAGCTCAAGACAGGGTATTCGAGAAGCACCTATGTTGTCTCCACCGCTTTTCCACGATCCTAGCGGGTACATGTGATGGGCTAGAAAACCGGCCGCCGCCGTTGTACAACCATACCCTCTGCGACTGGTCGTCGTCCATAGATTTCATGTCATCGACAAAGTTAACCACGAGATCTGGAGTGATGAATCCACACGAAGATCTTTCGGTGGCCATCACAATCCATAGCAAGGCCGCCGACGAAGGCCAGAGTGGTCACCACACGGACCAACACCAACGGCAGAGCACGTCACCGCCGACTGCTATCTTGCCAAAAACAGCCCGACATAGGTGACGGTGTCCCGAACTATGGGGTACTAACCTAGGCGGCCCATGCTCCTCGGGCTGGGCTGGTGGCCCCTCATTCCTCTCAAGGTTCACTCCGGAAGCCGCACGCTGGAAGCGAGATCGAGACTACATCTCCCGAAGACTGGACGTGCACTCCAAGACTTCTCATGTCGCCTTCACGCATAGTTACCGACCATGTAACACTAGGTGCTCCACCTAGCGTGTATATAAGCTGAAGGGTTTAGCCCGTAGAGGGGACTCGGACACAATTACATTCAACTAGCCCTAGGGTTAGAACACATCTTACGATCTCAAGGAATATCAACTCTGTATTTGATACTTCTCCATCAATATAAACAAGAGCAGGACATAGGGTTTTACCTCCATCAAGAGGGCCGAACCTGGGTAAACATCGTCTCTCTGTTTCTGTACCACTGATCCGAGATCCACAACTTGGGACTCCCTGCCCCGAGATCTGCAGGATTTCACACCCACACTGGTGCTTTCATTCAGAGTTCCGCTGTGAGATCGGCAAAGGATGTGGCACCCTGGCTCAGAAAAACCGGAACGCCCCGTATTCCAGCCCAAAGACCATGTCTTCTGGAATACAACACTGCTTTGCATAGAACAAATCAGCTCTTTATTACAATCGATATGGATACAAGGGTTCTGAAGACCCAAGGATTACATCGGCATGGCGACACTACGCCTGCTAAGGTAGCTCTATGCTAGTAGTGAAACAACTCGTAGCAGCGGAATAATTCTCGGCAGCGGAATAATGACGACGGTGGTGAACTCTACTCTGCAGGGACTCTGGCTGGAACGCATCCTAGCGCGCAACTTGGAATCCTCGACAAGCAATCATCCACGACATCACCTGCAATCTGACATGACACGCCAGGTGAGTACTTTTAATGTATTCGCAAGCTCACACCAACCAAAGCAATCAAGACAAACAACAGCATGGCATTTACAAATTAAACAATGATGAGCATGACATGGACATATTAACCAAGACATGAGCATGATGATATTAACACTAGTATGCAAAGGCGATGCACATGTACCAACATACCGACGTTGGCTGTTAACTCGTAACCACCAACGATACCACTTACCATTGTACACATCATACGATCACCTCAGGACCAAACAAGCTTGCTACTATCAATACCGTAGTGATCATCACGTGACCACAAGGAGCTTGATCTTTACTCGTGATCATCGCATGAACTCATGCCAACCAAACATAGTGATCCTCACTCAATCACTAAAAGATCGACCAACTTCTCTCTTTATCGAACCGGGGGTTGTTTATTAGCAAGATTATTATTATATTGTTGACCCACAGTGTTACCTACTACGAACCGTGTCCATCACCGAGGACGCGGCTACGATAGATTATACACTCTGCAGAGGTTAGTACACTGTACCCACACTACGGAACCCATAGCCTCGTGCTCCCATTCGGGTGGACCAACGACATTCCGAGAAAACCAGTCTATTGCATGACACTCTCCCAGCCACTCCGACAAAATCCCCTTTGGGCTAAGTCCTGGGTGGCGCCGGATGCCCATTCTAGACATCTGCCACCTTCATGGCCGGCCACCATCGTGGCAAAACAAAAACGGTCCCAAACGGGGACAATGGATCCATACAACACAGGCACACAGGTTTATCGCCGCCTACCGGGCCAGGGTAGCACGCGCACATAACCTTTCCTAGTTGGAGGAACCAACGAGAGGCATGACAATAGACCAAATTAGGGCCTCCCCATCCAGGAAAGTGTGGTTGCACAGGTGAGCTCGATTTGGTGGCACCATGACTAAGCCAACAGTTGTTCAAGTTCGATTAACATCAGATTCAACTTGAATGATAATGAGCTGAGTCATAATAAAATAGCATGACAAAATGCATATGAACATGATATCAACATGAGCATGGATGGGAAGCATAATGATTTAACATATGAAGCATTAGCACCAACAATAATAAAGCACTTAGTCTACTAGATGCAGATGAACATGGCATAGCGATGACCATGCAAATCACAGGTACTTTTCATAACAGATGATAATAATGCATCAGAACACATCACTACCACTAGCAAGAAATAATTGCAAGGATGAAACATGACCATAATAATACTCACAAGTAATCATAAAACTAACATGATGCACTAGAACATAGCATGATGATGAGCATGGATCCACAAGCATAACCGAAATAATAATAGCAATATTAAATAAGCAAACAATCATTAAATATTCAAGTGGAAACCACGACTATTGCCAGACCATCATGCAAGTGGCTGGGATGGCTTGCCTGGGGTTGATGGATTCACCGGGAGGGAGTGCGGTGAACTTGCGGAAAGATTCACCAGAAAGGTTTCTCTTTCGGCAGGGCTGAATAAAGGGCAAGGACAAAATGGTCATTTTCAGAATGTTTCAACATCATGAAAATGGTACCAACAGAACGGGATCGACGAGACAAGAACGTGGGCTTTTGAATCACCTGACTCAGAGTCACGGTTAAAAACATACGGCCGTTCATTCGTTAGCAGAAAAACAAATAAGAATCTGGGCTTTTCTGATGCTAACGGGTGAACAGAAGACGCACTTCTGGAAATACGCTTCGGCCGGTGGCTGGAAAATAGAAGACGCACTTCTGGAAATACGCTTTCTGAGTTGTGAAAGTGCACTTTGCCAACAGAAGCACCCAAATACGTTTTCCAGAGGGTAAAGTGTATTTGCCAAAATCTGCTTCCACTTAATCCACATGGGCCCGGGCGCTGGGTGGCCGACAAGTGGGGGCCACGGGGAGGGGGGCCCTCCTAGCCTGGCTCCTTCTACCTCCCGTCGCTCCCACCGACCGGAAACAGAGGAGGAGCAGGGGATGGACTCGGCCGGCGCCAGCCTGCTGCCTCCGACCACCTCCGGCGGAGGCAGGGGCACCGGTGAGCGCGGGGCGGTGTGCCGCACCCGACCAGCCATAGAGCGCGCGCCGGGGAGGGGCACATCGGTGCCGGCTCACGGTGGCCGAGAGCAGGGGCGGTGGCCATTCCTCGGGCACGCGGCCACAGGAGCTCCGGCACCGACTGAGGGGAGTGGGAGGTGCGCCGAGGCTCGGGAAAGAGGGTGGTGAGGTCAGAAGGTGGCGGGAGGGCCGGCATAGCTCGAATCCGAGCCGAGCAGGGCGGCGGCCATGGCGGCCAAAGGAGAAGGAGGGGACTCTAGTGCTCGAGGGGGAAGGCTGGGAGGGCGATGAGGTGCAGGAGAGTTCATCACGCTTTAAATAGACTCCGGGGAAGACTCGGGAAGGCTCGAGGGCGAGGCCGACCGGAGAGCAGACCGCGTCTGCCCCTGGACACAACCTGAGAACCATGTAGGAGGTGACCTGAGAGGGGGAGAGGGGTCCAGGGAGATGGACCTCCTAGACATGGCGAGGTGGCAAGAGATCGAAGAAACAAATGAGGAAGAGGGGTCCAACTACCATAGCACGGGCACGGATATGCCATCCGCGTGGTCACCGCGTGAACGCGGCGATGAAACACGCTCTGGTCGGCCAGACTGTGTCAGCATGATAGGTCATTCACCAGATAGAGGCAAGGAGCAAAGGAACAAGAACATGAACCCATGAGGTGACCAGAGGTAGCTCAAAGACAATAGAACAGGAAGGTGTTTGATACTGGCTGGGGAGGCACAACTGGGGAAAGATGCTGAGCTTTGGCTGAGGTTGATCAACCACTAAGATGATCATCTTGGCCAATTTTCACCTCAAATGGAGAAGTCTAGAGGGCACTTGTTGTACAAAGTACCCCACTGGACAGAAATGAAGAACTAGAAGTAGCACTCACATGGGTGATTGTATTGAGCTTAATTTGGTGTAGACTAGTAAGTTGGGCACATGAACACACTGTAAGAATTTCATACCATTTGGATACACCAAAATGGTACTTCATTGAAAGTGGTCCTCTCTGGACAGAAACTTAGAAAACTTATAGAGGGAAAATGGATGAATAAAATGAGCCCAAACTTGGTGCAGAGTGGTTATATATGTAGGAGCATGTCCTGGTAAATTTTCAGCAATTGTGGAGCAATATAAAATATACTTGCTTCACAATCTGAAAATATGACCAAAATCAAAGATTGGATGTTGAGCTCACATTGATGGTTTAGTGATGCTCAAATTTGGTGGAGAATGATAATTTAAGCATATTGAGGACATGGAAAAATTTCAACTCGTTTTGACAAGCCTAGCTAGTACCTCCTTCACAAAACTTCTATCTGGACACAAACTTTGGAAATTAGCTGAGGAATATTTACTTCGCAAATGAAGTTGAATTTTTGTGTTGGATCATTATTTGAGTAGGAAAGAGTGCCCAAAAAGTTTGGGAGCAATGAAGCTAAGATAAATAGCACTTCCTTCTCAAAGTGCCATTCTGGGCAAAATAAGAAAAAGAATTATCTTGAATTATTTTTGAACCGGGCAAGTAAGTATGTTGACATATCTGAGGAAGATATGTCCCCAAGGATTTATGAGAATCTTGGGAGATTCAAAGGCAAGACAGAAATATAGGTTGCTTCAAAATCTAGAACAAAAGGGATTATTCCCTTTATGGAAAAAGAATATTCCCAATAAAAGAAAATTGGATAGGGCTAAGATGAAGATGACATGATATTGGGATGGATATGAGGATGACAAGCCACTTGGGAGAGGAATCATGGATGATCTCCCCAGATTTCCAGACCACAGAGCCACAGAAAAAGAAATCTAGAGCAAAAATCAAAGAAATCCAAAAGAAAAAGAAAGGGCCAAATTACAGGCTGTTGCAAGGATCGATGGGATCATCGGTCCGCGACTCCAACCTCACGGGCACCATTCCCGTGCACAAAACTTCTGTCACGGAAACGCCCTTCCTCCCTCACGAGTTAGAGGCGACTCATGACCCATCTCCAGCCCCGGCCGAACCCCCTCTCAAGGGCGAAGGGCCGAGGTACTTTTTGGAAAGCGATTCAGACAGCGGCCAACTAGACACAGGCGACGAATCTGATCTTCAAATCAGTCTGTCCCATCCGGCGGCCATAGGCCTGTCATAGGATGAGGATGCCCGGGCTTCGACCCAGCGACCCATAGAGATTGAAACTCACCCACCCACCTCCCATATCGATTATTGATTTTTTTTCAAAAGTATGACAAATTTTATAGCAAATTTGAAAACTAGCGGGCTGAAACAAAAAAAAACCCACAAATAGCACCCCGTCGGCCTCCCGTGGGCCAAGGGGGGGCTTGTCGGCCTCCCGTGGGCCGAGGGGGGGCCTGTCGGTCTTCCGTGGGCTGAGGGTGGGCTAGTCGGCCGGCCGTGGGCCGAGGGGGGACTAGTCGGCCTCGTGGAGGCCGAGGGGGGCCTGTCGGCCTCCAGGAAGCCGACGAGCTCCTGGATAAGGCCGACAGCTCCTTTCTTCTTCCTCCCTTCGCTGCTTCTCCTCTCTCTCTTGTTTCTCTCTCTCGTTTCTCCACCCCGCGCCGATCTCTTCCCTCGTCCACACATTTTCATATCCAACCCGCAGAAACAATAGATCATAGCATTCTCCGTCGGTGTATGTAATTTTTTTTGCTATGGTGTAGTTTTTTGTGCGTGGTGGTGAGGAGGAGGTGGTGGTGGTGAGGAGGCTGTGGTGGTGAGGAGGAGGTGGTGGTGGTGAGGAGGATGTGGTGGTGAGTTGGAGTTCCGGTGGTGCAAGTAGTCCGCGAGGTGGCCGGTGCCGCCGAGTTGAAGAGAGGACGAAGAAGAAGGGGACACACACGTCAAAGGTATACCATTGTCGTCACAAATATTTTTGTAGCCGGTAATATTTTTAGTTAGTGTAGCCGGTAATATTTGTAGTTAGTGTAGCCGGTAATATTTTTTTAGTGTAGCCGGTAATATTTTTTTTAGTATAGCCGGTAATATTTTTAGTTAGTGTAGCCGGTAACATTTTTTTTAGTGCAGCCGGTAATATTTTTAGTTAGTGTTGCTGGTAATATTTTTTTTAGTGCAGCCGGTAATATTTTTAGTTAGTGTTGCCGGTAATATTTTTTTTAGTGCAGCCGGTAATATTTTTAGTTAGTGTTGCCGGTAATATTTTTTTTTAGTGTAGCCGGTAATATTTTTAGTTAGTGTAGCCGGTAATATTTTTTTCATTGCGATTAATGAGTAGGTGGCAATGTCTGACAGGTGAAAATGTCTGAATCAGTAAATTTGACTGTTTACTACGGCCCTGGTAATGTTCGATATAATTAGTTGGGGGTTGATCTTAGCGAGTTTAAAAATGACGTCATGACACTTTCAGACCCGAACAGAATGGACATTAGACAGTTGAAGTACTGGTTGAGTACTAGTTTTGGGCTGGATCCTGAAGTATGTTCCGTCAGTATTCATGCATTGTGGACGAAATCCTGTAATAATGTGAAGTGGGAGTTGATGCCGATAGATAGGAGCCAGCATTGGTTGACCCTGTTAAGTCGTTGCCGAGACAGAAGAATCAATCCATATGCCCTAGTGCAACCTATGGCGAAGGAGGAGAATACCGTACAACTCCACGTGGGGTATGAACCCGGGCAGGGTAGTCAAGTGGCTAACGAGATTTATTTATCCGGGTCACAGCCACAGGATGTGGATGCTAGCCAAGAGTCAGACTACGTGCCACACAATGTTTGTGGTCATGATACTGGGCAGAGTCAGTCGATAATATTAGCTGGTTCTGGTGTTGCTGATGGGGATGAGGAAGGCGATGAAATGCAGAGGGTGATGGAGGAAGAGGACGAGGATGGATTTGCGGAGGATCTGGATTCTGAAAATTCCGAGGATGAAGTGGAGGTACCGATTCCTTCTGCATGGGATCAGGACATATCCACTGGCCTTACGGTCAACGATGGCCATGAGACTCCATGGCAGTATAATCTGAACCAAGTCCAGATAGGGGCTATGTTTGATACAAAGAAAAAATTGAAGTATGCGGTGATAAAGTGGGCTATGTCTACGCAGAGGGTTTTCCGGACACACATATCAAGTCCAACAAACTATACCGTGAAGTGTGCTGAAACAGGTTGTCCTGCGAAGGTGAACGGGCACGTGCCGAAGTATAACATCCACTGGGTTGTCACCAATGTGGTCCCACATAATTGTGTGAGGAAAAACCTGTTGGTTCGTCATCCAAACCTGACTTCAACTCTCATTGCGCAACTCATGTATACTGAGATAGTGGAGAAGAAAGATATGGAAGCAAAACACATCCAGACAGCAGTGAAGGTCAGATGGAATTATGAGATTCCTTATGGGAAGGCTTGGAGGGCTAAGCAGAAGGCTATGGAGGAAAGGTTTGGGACGTTCTTCGACTCATATGATAATGTTGTCCGTCTCCTTGACATACTGAAGGAGAGGAATCCCGGCACTTATGTTAACATACAACACACGAGGTTGGAAAGTATACCAGATTTCAAGGTGTTGAAACGAGTATTCTTCTCTTTCTCTATGTGCATCGAAGCTTTCTGGCATTGTCCTCCTGTGATGTTTGTGGATGGTACATTCCTGACTGGTCAGTACAAAGGGCAAATCCTGACTGCTATTGGTGTGGACGGGAACAATCAAATCATCCCACTTGCCATGGCACTTGTGGAGGGTGAGAACTTTCCGAGCTGGGTATGGTTCTTCCGTCAAGTTAAAATTGCGATCGTGAAAGACCGACCAAATGTCTGTGTCATTCATGACAGACATGCTGGTATATTGAAGGCCGTGAAGACACTAAGGAATCCAACAACTGACGAACCAACACCTTGGAAGGACTTGCAGAGCCGGTGGTGCATGCGCCATCTTGGGGCTAATTTTTTCTCACAGTTTAAGAACAAACGGTTGATGAACTTGTTCAAAAAATTATGCAACCAGAACCAGCAGCGCAAATACGAATTTATTTGGTCAAAACTAGATGAGTTTACTAAGAAGCAGGTCCGTGCGAGGAAGAAAATGGAAAAAGATCAGGTTAAATTAGCAGCACTCATCGCGGAGCTAGAGGAGCCAGTAGGTCTTTGTGACTTGCCAGCAATTGACCCTCCTAATACTCAGAGAAAGAAGGGCAGGGCAATAAAGAATTTTTCTGAGTGGATAGAGAAAGAGCCTCCGGTGAATTGGTCTTTGCTGCATGACACCCATGGAGCTAGGTATGGCCACATGACAACCAATCTTGCAGAGGTGTATAACTTTGTACTCAGAGGGAATAGAGCATTGCCACTCACAGCAATTGTAGAGGCTGTATTCCATGGCACTTTGAGATATTTCAGAGAAAGGCACGAGTTAGCAAAGAAGCATATTGCAGATAACCAGAACACACCTTATTGTAGCCGTGTCATGGAGTACATGGCAAAGAAGATAGAGAAAGCAAAGAAGCACACTGTCAGACTCATAGGTAATCAGGAAAGGAGGTATGAGGTTCAGCTTCCTACAGATGGTTTTGGTTCTGCAAATGAGGTGAAGACGCACAAGGTAAAAATTGGAACGGAATTTTATCCAACTTGTGAGTGTACATGCAACAAACCGAAGTTGTTGCACCTGCCTTGCTCACATGTGTTGGCTGCCTGTGGCCAGATTGAGTTGGACGCTATCTCCTTCGTGTCCCCATACTATTTAAAAGATGCAGTACTCAATGTCTGGACAGGTGAGATGACAGGGTTTAGAGTCGTCGGCAATTTCAACAAGGTAAACGATGGGCAGAGTGTATACATTCCGGATCCAGAACTTCGGCGAACAAGCAGGGGCAGATGTAAGGTAAAGCGCATCCGAAACGATATGGACCAATCTGAAGCTGGTGGAGCAACCAGACAATGTTTGCTATGCGCGGCTTATGGGCATAGGATGAAATATTGTCCCGACCTGAACAAAGACGGTGCTTCCACATCGACGAGTGCTTCTACATCGACGACTGCGACAACAGTAGGAAGAGGCGGACGTGGTCGTGGCAGTCATGGTGGTCGTGGCAGTCGAGGCCGAAGGGGCGGACGAGGAAGAAATAACTCGCAAGCTATATAATGTGTTGGACTATGTTTTAATTTGTAATATGTGTTGGACTATGTTTTAATTTGTAATATTATTTGACTATGTTATAATTTGTAATATGTCTGGACTATGTTTTATTTTGTAATATTATTTGACTATGTTTTAATTTGTAATATGTCTGGACTATGTTTTAATTTGCACCTGAGATTTGTTGTTTGAATTGCAGATATGGCTTCGTATCCGTTGCTTAATCGTAATATTGATAGAGGGCACCGGGCCGCACTTATGGAAGCGGGCAAGAACTTAGACGTGTTGGTCACTCACACCCCAAAGTCTAACTGGATGATACACCATTCATGGGTTAATAGGTATGTGTCGGTATAATGACTTACTATGTTTGACATCATTTTAATAGCCGCTAACTGTATGCTACATTCTCTTTATTTTGTAGGTTAAGTTGGGCTGGACTTCTACCCTTGGCACGGCTGGTTGAGGGTACATTGGATGAGTGGGTTGAACATCCGCAATTGGATGAGGCAGGTGAACCAATGCAGTTACGCAAGAGGCAAGTGAAACATTTCTCTTACGACAAGTCACTCATTACCTGCTTAGTAGATAGATGGAGACCAGAGACACATACGTTTCACTTTCCCTGGGGAGAGATGGCACCTACTTTACAGGATGTGTCTTACTTGTTGGGATTACCTCTGGCCGGTGCTACCATAGGTCCTTTAGAGGCAGAATCTGGTTGGCTAGCATCGATGCAGGGCCGTTTTTTAGCTGCGGTGCCAACTGCTAAGGTCCTAGACAACGATACTCACGGGCCTCGTTTTAAGTGGTTGACCCAGTTTCAGGTAACCTTCATGGCAAGTTTAAAAACTGATGTTTTCATTGTTGTCCTCATTGCATAGTTCAAACAATCTTTGGTTTCTATGTAGATTGTCTCCTTAGGATATCCCAATGTTCAGTTGTCAGAGGCACAGATTGACCGATCCCTAGAGGCATATATTTTGTGGTTGTTCGGCAAGACGATGTTCACGGAGAACCACGTGACCACTGTCGATGCACGACTCATCGGTATTGCACGGGAGATAGCTAACGCACGTTGCCCTGGGGACATTCTGCAGAGGAGTTTTGGTTCTGCTGTGTTAGCGGCTACGTACAGAGGCCTGTGCAAAGCTTGCTCGTTGAAGGATAGAAAATCAGGTATTACAGGATGTCCACTATTGTTGCAGCTCCGGTCATACGAGAGATTCCCTATTGGTCGACCCTATGTCTACGTTGATAGACCTTTTGGTTTGGAGGACATGGCTGGGACTTACGTGCCTACTATCGGTGACTTGCCTACTATGGGATCTGTTTGGACACGGAGAGAGGTATTTTCATATTAAGTAACAACATGAATTACTAATGCTTATTTCTTGCCATTTAATAGTATTATTAATGCTTATTCCTTGTCATGCACAGAGATAGTTCGCGCATAGCCAGATGAGGGGCTGCTACCCCTCCTTCATGGCGCAGTTTGATAGTTTGCATGAGGATCAAGTTATCTGGGAGCCATACTCCCATCAGGCTATATTATCCAGGTGTCCAGTTGGGATTTCTGGATTGTGCACTAGAGATCGGCACTATTGGATGACCAAGGCCAAGTTGGTGTTCGACGTGACGGTTGAGGAGATGGCTCTTCATAGGGTGATGAGATGGTTCGGCCTATGCTAAGAGCCTGACATTCCAGTTATTCCACACTTACCAGATCACGTGCACAAGTAAGTAATACTATTTTAGTTCTCAGGTCTGCATTCAGAATATCACTAATCATGTAACGCGCATGTCAATCTCAGGTACAGTCGCGCAGGAGGAAACAAGTCCCACGATTCTTGGCTTCACGACATTAGCCCTTACGTGGACAAATGGACTACTGCGCCGACAAATATCTGGGATGAGGTTCGGCCCTTTGACTGGGACAAGTTCGGGTTGTATCTGCAGAGTTATCGGCATAGCACCAGGATGTACTTGGTTCCATCAGCAGCTCCTAATCAGATCGAAGCCCCTCTCACCAGTGATATGTACCCAACTGCCTCTGTTATGGGAACCAGACACCACGCGGTACCTGCTATGGTTCTCACATGTTAAGTTTTTTCTTAAACTGAACATATACAATTGGTTGACTATTCGTGTTGTCTGCCATACAACAATGATCTAATTGGTTAACTCTCCGTGTACAGGGTGACTTGACAAGCGAGGCGCTAGAGGAGGTTTCCGCTTTAATGCAACGCTTTGAGAGGGGAGATAATATCCCACCACGAGAGAACGTCTCATGGTTGAGGCGTCTTGATGAGAAGCTACGGGGGATTTACGCAGCTGTTACATGTAGACGATCTTCGGATGTTGCTATTCCTCGTCCAGCACATCGTCCGCCATGCCACTCTCTGCAGCGTTCAGAACCTCGACCCTCTGTGCCTCCTCATAGGTCCTTTCAGGCCACCCAGACCTACGTAATGCGTGAGCCAACTCATTCTGTATGGTGTCACTACAGATGAGTTCGTCCCATGGAACTATCCTATTGTCCATCCTAAAATTTGTGGCTAGCCTAAGAAGACATTTGCTCATCTCAGGGTGAAAACTACGATTGAAAGGATAATCGGACATCTTGACTACAATAAAATGGACTGCTTATCCAACTCCGTGTGAAGGGGGTTTTATAGGTAGAGAGGAGAAAATGGCGGGAAAGAACGACTGCGGTATGGAGGGAAAGGTGCCGGGAACATATGGCGGGAAGGGGTTGGCGGGAAACGGGTGGCGGGAAGGGGTTGGCGGGAAACGGGTGGCGGGAAGGGGTTGGCGGGAAACGGGTGGCGGGAAGGGGTTGGTGGGAAACGGGTTGAGGGAACATATATCGGCACAGAGTTGGCGGGAAAATATTGAGGGAAATGAGGGGGAATGGTTGTGCAGCAATTATAATGAATTTATTTGTAAAAAAAAACACTTAGAACCCCTCGGCCCACAGCACTGCCTACTACACTACACTGCACTGCCTACCCACCTTACTGTCAAGGGGGTTTTATAGGAAGAGAGTAGAAATGGCGGGAAAGGGTTGACGAGAAAGGATGTCGGGAAAGGTAGCATAAATAATATTTATACAATATTTATAAGACGGGCAATCGTTGTACATCATTAATAAGTCAAATTTCACAAAAAAAAACATTTCGGCTTACCATGGGCCAACAGGAGCCCACTCGGCCGTGTGGAGGACTCGTCGGCTTCGTGTAGGCCGACAGGCCACTAGTCGGCCTACTGGTGGCCGACAGGCCCCCCATCGGCCTACTGGTGGCCGACAGGCCCCCATCGGCCCACCCTAGGCCGACAGCCCCCCCGTCGGCCCAGCCCAGGCCGACAGGGTGCTATTTCTGATATTTTTGCATTTTGCCCAATAATTTTCAAAAAGGCTATAAATTTAGTCATAGTTTTGAAAAAAAATCTCGATTATTGCCCCGATAACTCAGGCCCACCACATGTTTGGGATCTAGCCTACGTGCAACAACTCCAGAGGAATCAATCAGACAGTTCTAGGCTAGGTTCTTGTCTGTCAAAAAAACGATACCGGACTAACAGGACTCAGATATAATAACAGCCTTCCAGCGCGGATGCAAGGATAAAGGCGTTTCAAACAACCTCACCCGCCGCTATGTTCAAACACTCCCGGAGTTGTCCGATCTAGTGTCCGAGTTCTGCACCATCGAAGATGCTTGGCTGGCTAAGAAAAGGACAAATTCGATCTCTGAATACAAGTTAAAATATGACAGATCCGCACCTCGGCGCAAATCCTGCATGGGAGACATACCGGCCGAGCGACCTCGGAAGAAAAAGAGAACCTCCGGCCACTCCGTGACCACCCTTGATGGCCTCTTGGATAGGCCATGCCCAATACATGCTATTCTGCTTAATTTTTGCCCAACTCACAACCTTCGCGACAGCTGGGTAGTGAGGCAGGTGGCTAAAGTTGGACCCGCCCAGCTTGCAGGCATTCCGAGTCATGCAGAAGAGTCCTCAGATGAAGATGAGGTGGTGATGATTTACAAGACCATTATGTCCAGCAACCAACGCAAGCGGGCTCTCCGGGAAATCAATTTTATTCGACAGGTGCCAACCCAGGGCGAGAGGATAGACACGCCGATCACCTTCGATCATAAAGATCAGCTGAGGTTGAACCCGAACAGGTGCCCCGCCGCAGTGGTCCTTGACCCAATTGTGGGCAGCTACCGTCTTCGAAAAGTACTCATGGACGGAGGCAGCAGCTTAAACCTAATATATGCATATACTCTGCATAGAATGCAAATCGATAGATTGCGCATAGAACGGGGCAACGCCACCTTTAAAGGTATCATACCTGGGTGAGAAGCACGCTGAATTGGAAAATAACCTTGGATGTGGTCTTCGGAACGCCGGATAATTACTGATCCGAAGAAGTTACATTGCACATCTCCTCTTTTAAGAGTAGATATCACACCTTCCTTGGACGGGACGCCTTCTCCAAGTTCCAAGCAGTGCCACACTATGGCTACATGAAGCTCAAAATGTCGTGCCCAAACGGGATCATCACCATCTCTAGCGACCTTGACAGAGCACTCAAAACCGAAAACAAAACGATGTTAGTCGCCCTCGAATCCCTGTCTGAAGCCCTTGCGTCCGAGGAACTAACCACAATACTAGCCGAATTCGATCGAGATGATGTCATCCTCGACAAATGGCCAAAATCTACCTCATTCAAGCCGGCTGATGAAATAGTTAAATTTCAAGTACATCCCACAGACCCAGCCAAAATGGCATCCATAGGGGCAAACCTCGAACCATAGATTGATGAGGCTCTCCGTCATTTTCTTAGGGAAAATAGGGATATATTCGCCCGGCACCCTTCGGACATTCCAGGGATACCCCTCAGGCTCGCAGAACATAGCTTAAACATATTAAAGGGCTATAAGCCCGTCAAACAAGCACTTCGTCGCTTTTCGGAACCCAAGCGTCAAGCAATGGGTGAGGAACTGGCAAAACTCCTAGAAGCCGGGTTCATCCGAGACATAAAACACGCCGACTGGCTTGCCAATTTGGTCATGGTTCCAAAGAAGGATAGGTCCTAGCGCTTGTGCATTGATTTCAAAGACCTCAACAAGGCCTGCCCCAAGGAGCCTTTCCCTCCACCGTAAATTGACCACATTGTGGATGTCATAGCCGGACAAGATTCGCTGTGCTTTCTAGAAGCCTATTCAGGATATCATCAAATAAAGATGAAAGAATCTGACCAGGCGGCGACAACATTTACCACACTTTACGGGCCATTCTGTTTGAACACAATGCCCTTTGGACTAAAGAACGCCGGCGCTACATACCAGCGCATGATTCAATCATGCTTGGAAAAACACACCGGGAAAACCGCCGAGGCCTACGTCGATGATGTGGTTGTCAAAACCAAGCACGTCGGACAGTTGGTAGACAACCTCCGCGACACATTTGCTAGCCTATGGGAGTATGAAATTAAACTCAATCCAAAGAAATGTGTCTTCGGAGTTCCAGCCGGCAAACTCCTCGACATCATTGTATCTAGCCGAGGAATCTAAGTCAACCCAGCGAAAATACGAGCATTGGACCGCTTAGAGGTACCAACCGAGCTCAAGCATGTACAAAAACTAAGTAAATAAATAAATAAAGCTAAATGCTCATGCACCAGTTCTTTAAATTTAGAAAAGTCAAATTTTAACAGGAGGATATTATTTACTATGAGAGTGTCGTTACATTTAGTCGATATTATTCTTAGGCAAAGATAGCGACCAGTCTTTTTTCTCCCACCATTTTCTTCCTGCAACCAGCGGACCCATGCAAATCGTAGTCACCGTTGTAAATATTTCCGGTCCATTATTATTTTTCGATAAGAATGCCGAACCCAGCCCAACACATTGGCGACACCACTTTATCCCAAGGCTTCTGAATGTGCTCGGCTTCACACCTCAAGAAGAAAATTGCCTCAAAAAAAAACCTCAAGAAGAAAAAGATGCTCCGTAGCATTTTACAATAGGTTTTAGCCATATAAAATTCATTCTTATTATCTAGCATAATGAGTTTTTGGGTCTGACCGGTCCAGCCGCCAAAACCAAACCTGAGCCGGCGGGAGCGCCTGTTCCCGCCTTCTACGGCTGGTTGCACTGCCGTGCACGCATCGCCGCCCTGTCGTACCCTGAAATGCTGGCCAGGCCATCCCTTTAATCCCCCCGACATCCTATTCTTCTCCAGCGACGGCAGCCTACCCAGCACCAGAACCAGTGAACCCTCATACTCCCCTCCGCCTACGGCCATACTGCCGCATGTTCCCTGGCTCCTATTCATTCCCGTCCGAGGCCTCGCCGTCGTCCTCCGCCTTGGTGCGCTCGACGCGGCGCCGCCGTCCGGCCCTGTCAACATAGTGAATCGGGAGAGCACTGTAGTTGTGAGTATGACAGTACGGACACACCAGGTCCACTCCCGAACACAAGCAACCGCCTCTTTTACTACTCAGATGCACCCCTCGTTTTTTTACTCTAATCCACCCTGCTGATATCTGGGACCCACATCATTGTCAACGTATAGTCAATTAATGACAGGATTGCACAATTTTTTTTGAGGATTGTTCAGAGGAGCAGGCTATAAACTGGGTCGTGCGGTCTCTATGCCCTGTCTAACAACTTGACCAGCCCAGCAAATTTTTTTTGGCAAAATAGGTAGCGCACTATTTCTTTTTGAAGAATACCCAAGCTAGGCCTATTTGTTTTCTCCTACTTACTGGGCTGCAAATCTTTCAAGACGAGGAGGGATGCATTCCGGCTTGGCCAAAGAGTATGGGCAGTATATCTTAAAAGTAATATGAAAGGGGTTGCAAATTCCAAAAAAAATATAGCAAATCGGCAATTAGTTTTGTTTTTTGTTTTTGTTCTTCACTGATATTTTGTATTTCATTCGATTTTAACATGACATAGTACTACTTTATTTTTAAATTTGTTTTAGTATGGCTACTATTTTTTGGATTAAGAATATTTGGTTCCCAAGCAAAAATATGCGAATTTTTAAAATATCGCATATTTTTTAGTTCAAAATTTTAACCCTGGCACTAACCAGAAAATGGGCAGCAATTCTAAAAATGGAAAATGGGCTGCAAAAAATTCCATATGAATTAGCAAATGGGCTGTAAATTGTAAAAATAATAGCAAATGGGTTGTACACGCCACAGATTTTGAGGCTGACTTGTTTACTCAAGGCTTTGTCAGTCAACACACGATTCTACTAGCAGTGACTGTTGGATGTCCATCCAATGGCCGACGTGCTTCTTCAATCTCTGATCTTCCTGCTCTAGCCGCCTAAACCAGCGCCGGCGGGACTGCCTGCTCCGTCCTCTTGTGGCCGGCTGTGATGCCACGCAGGCTTCACCGGCCCACCCTACTCCCTCCGCTGGCCTGGCCATCCCTCTACCCACTCGCACCTCCTGTTATTCTCCGATGACGGCAGCTCTTGCGGAACGTAGCATGCAATTTCAAAAATTTCCCTATGCTCACGCAAGATCTATCTAGGAGATGCATAGCAACGAGAGGGGGAGAGTGTATCCACGTACCCTCGTGGACCAAAAGCGCAAGCGTTTTATTAACGCGGTTGATGTAGTCAAACTTCTTCTCATTCCGACCGATCAAGCACCGAACGTACGACACCTCCTAGTTCTGCACACGTTCAGCTCGATGACGTCCCTCAAACTCTTGATCTAGCAAAGTGTTTTGAGAGAGTTCCGTCAGCACGATGGTGTGGTGACGGTGATGGTGAAGTGATCCGCGCAGGGCTTCGCCTAAGCACTACGTGAATATGACCGGAGGCGTAAACTGTGGAGGGGGGCGCCGCACACGGCTAACAATTATTGGTGTGTGTTCTAGGCTCCGGCTCCCCACATATATATAGGTGGGAGGGGGAGGGGGACAGCCATGGGGCGCCCGAAGTAGGAGGAATCCTACTTGTGGGCCTAGTCCAATTCGGCCCCACCCCTTTCCTTGTTTTCCGGAGGGGGAAGGAAGGAGGAAGGGGGAGAGAAGGAAGGGGGAGGCCGAATCCTCCCCTTCCTTTCTCTCTTCCCTCTTTCCTTCCCCCTTCCTATTCGGCCTATATGGGGGCGCACCAGCCACTAGGTGCTGGTCTGTCCCTCTCTTGGCCCATAAGGCCCATATCTTTGCCTGGGGTGCCTGGAACCCCTTTCGGTGACCCGATATGTACCCAATACTCCCCGGAACACTTCCGGTGTCCGAATACTATCATCCTATATATGAATCTTTACCTCTCGACCATTTCGGGACTCCTTGTCATGTCCATGATCTCATCCGGGACTCCGAACAACATTCGGTCACCAATCACATAACTCATATAATACAAAATCGTCATCGAACGTTAAGCGCGGACCCTACGGGTTCGAGAACTATGTAGACATGACAGAGACACCTCTCCGGTCAATAACCAACAGCAGAACCTGGATGCTCATATTGGATCCCACATATTCTATGAAGATTTTTATCGGTCGTACCGTAATGACAACATACGTTATTCCCTTTGTCATCGGTATGTTACTTGCCCGAGATTCGATCGTCGGTATCTTCATACCTAGTTCAATCTCGTTACCGGCAAGTCTCTTTACTCGTTCTGTAATGCATCATCCCGCAACTAACTCATTAGTCATATTGCTTGCAAGGTTTCTTATGATGTGCATTACCGAGAGGGCCCAGAGATACCTCTCCGATACTCGGAGTGACAAATCCTAATCTCGATCTATGCCAACACAAAAACCTCTTCGGAGATACCTGTAGAGCATCTTTATGATCACCCAGTTACATTGTGATGTTTGATAGCACACAAGGTATTCCTCCGGTATCCAGGAGTTGCATAATCTCATAGTCAAAGGAATATGTATATGTCATGAAGAAAGCTATAGCAGTAAAACTGAACGATCAATATGCTAAGCTAACGGATGGGCCATGTCCATCACATCATTCTCCTAGTGATGTGATCCCGTTCATTAAATGACAACACAGGTCTATGGTTAGGAAACTTAACCATCTTTGATTAACGAGATAGTCTAGTAGAGGCTTACTAGGGACTTGGTGTTTTGTCTTTGTATTCACACATGTATCAAGTTTCCGGTTAATACAATTCTAGCATGAATAATAAACATTTATCATGATATAAGGAAATATAAATAACAACTTTATTATTGCCTCTAGGGCATATTTCCTTCAGTCTCCCACTTGCACTAGAGTCAATAATCTAGATTACATTGTAATGATTCTAACACCCATGGAGTCTTTGTGCTGATCATGTTTTGCTCATGGAAGAGGCTTAGTCAACGGGTCTACCACATTCAGATCCGTATGTATTTTGCAAATCTCTATGTCTCCCTCCTTGACTTGATCATAGATGGAGTTGAAGCGTCTCTTGATGTGTTTGGTTCTTTTGTGAAATCTGTATTCCTTCGCCAAGGCAATTGCTCCAGTATTGTCACAAAAGATTTTCATTGGACCCGATGCACTAGGTATTACACCTAGATCAGATATGAACTCCTTCATCCAGACTCCTTCATTCGCTGCTTCCGAAGCAGCTATGTACTCCGCTTCACACGTAGATCCTGCCACGACGCTTTGCTTGGAACTGCACCAACTGACAGCTCCACCATTCAATATAAATACTTATCCGGTTTGTTACTTAGAGTCATCCGGATCAGTGTCAAAACTAGCATCGACGTAACCATTTACGACAAGCTCTTTGTCACCTCCATAAACAAGAAACATATCCTTAGTCCTTTTCAGGTACTTCAGGATGTTCTTGACCACTGTCCAGTGATCCACTCCTGGATTACTTTGGTACCTCCCTACTAGACTTATAGCAAGGCACACATCAGGTCTGGTACACAGCATAGCATACATGATATAACCTATGGCTGAGGCATAGGGAATGACTTTCATTTTCTCTCTATCTTCTGCAGTGGTCGGGCATTGAGTCTGACTCAACTTCACACCTTGTAACACAGGCAAGAACCCTTTCTTTGACTGATCCATTTTGAACTTCTTTAAAACTTTATCAAGGTATGTGCTTTGTGAAAGTCCAATTAAGCGTCTTGATCTATCTATATAGATCTTGATGCCCAATATATAAGCAGCTTCACCGAGGTCTTTCATTGAAAAACTTTTATTCAAGTATCCTTTTATGCAATCCAGAAGTTCTATATCATTTCCAATCAACAATATGTCATCCACATATAATATTACAAATGCTACAGAGCTCCCACACACTTTCTTGTAAATACAGGCTTCTCCAAAAGTCTGTATAAAACCATACGCTTTGATCACTTCATCAAAGCGTATATTCCAACTCCGACATGCTTGCACCAGTCCATAAATGGTTCGCTGGAGCTTGCACACTTTGTTAGCACCTTTAGGATTGACAAAACATTCTGGTTGCATCATATACAACTCTTCTTTAAGAAATCCATTAAGGAATGCAATTTTGACATCCATTTGCCAGATTTCATAATCATAAAATGCGGCAATTGCTAACATGATTCGGACAGACTTAAGCATCGCTATGGGTGAGAAAGTCTCATAGTAGTCAACCCCTTGAACTTGTCGAAAACCTTTCGCGACAAGTCGAGCTTTGTAGACAGTAACATTACCATCAGCGTCTGTCTTCCTCTTGAAGATCCATTTATTTTCTATGGCTTGCCGATCATCGAGCAAATCCACCAAAGTCCACACTTTGTTCTCATACATGGATCCTATCTCGGATTTCATGGCCTCAAGCCATTTCTCGGAATCTGGGCTCATCATCGCTTCCTCATAGTTCGTAGGTTCGTCATGGTCTAGTAACATGACCTCCAGAACAGGATTATCGTACCACCCTGGTGCGGAACGTGCTCTGGTTGACCTACGAGGTTCGGTAGTAACTTGATCTGAAGTTTCATGATCATTATCATTAGCTTCCTCCCTAGTTTGTGTAGGCATCACGGGAACAGATTTCTCTGATGTGCTACTTTCCAAATTGAGAGAAGGTACAATTACCTCATCAAGTTCTACTTTCCTCCCACTCACTTCTTTCAAGAGAAACTCCTTCTCTAGAAAGGATCCATTCTTAGCAACAAAGATCTTGCCTTCGGATCTGTGATAGAAGGTGTACCCAACAGTTTCTTTTGGCTATCCTATGAAGACGCACTTCTCTGATTTGGGTTCGAGCTTATTAGGCTGAAGCTTTTTCACATAAGCATCGCAACCCCAAACTTTAAGAAACGACAGCTTAGGTTTCTTGCCAAAGCACAGTTCATACAGTGTCGTCTCAACGGATTTAGATGGTGCCCTATTTAACGTGAATGCAGCTGTCTCTAATGCATAACCCCAAAACGATAGTGGTAAATCGGTAAGAGACATGATAGATCGCACCATATCTAATAAAGTACGGTTACGACATTTGGACACAACATTACGCTGTGGTGTTCCAGGTGGCATGAGTTGTGAAACTATTCCACATTGTTTTAAATCAAGGCCAAACTCGTAACTCAAATATTTGCCTCCGCGATCAGATCGTAGAAACTTTATTTTCTTGTTACGATGATTCTCCACTTCACTCTGAAATTCTTTGAACTTTTCAAATGTTTCAGACTTGTGTTTCATCAAGTAGATATACCCATATCTGCTCAAATCATCTGTGAAGGTCAGAAAATAACGATACCCGCCGCGAGCCTCAACACTCATCGGACCGCATACATCGGTATGTATTATTTCCAATAAGTCAGTGGCTCACTCCATTGTTCCGGAGAACGGAGTCTTAGTCATCTTGCCCATGAGGCATGGTTCGCAAGGATCAAATGATTCATAATCAAGTGATTCCAAAAGTCCATCCGAATGGAGTTTCTTCATGCGCTTTATACCAATATGACCTAAACGGAAATGCCACAAATATGTTGCACTATCATTATCAACTTTGCATCTTTTGGCATCAATATTATGAATATGTGTATCACCACGATCGAGATTCAACCAAAATAGACCACTCTTCAAGTTTGCATGACCATAAAAGATATTACTCATATAAATAGAACAACCATTATTCTCTGATTTAAATGAATAACCGTCTCTTATTAAACAAGATCCAGATATAATGTTCATGCTCAACGCTGACACCAAATAACAATTATTCAGGTCTAAAACTAACCCCGAAGGTAGATGTAGAGGTAGTGTGCCGACGGCGATCACATCGACCTTGGAACCATTCTCGACGCGCATCGTCACCTCGTCCTTAGCCAATCTTCGTTTAATCCGTAGCCCCTGTTACGAGTTACAAATATGATAAACCGAACCGGTATCAAATACCCAGGCACTACTACGAGCATTAGTAAGGTACACATCAATAACATGTATATCAAATATACCTTTGTTCAATTTGCCATCCTTCTTATCCGCCAAATACTTGGGGCAGTTCCGCTTCCAGTGACCAGTTCCTTTGCAGTAGAAGCACTCAGTTTCAGACTTAGGTCCAGACTTGGGCTTCTTCCCGGGAGTGGCAACTTGCTTGCCATTCTTCTTGAAGTTCCCATTCTTTCCTTTGCCCTTTTTCTTGAAACTAGTGGTCTTGTTAACCATCAACACTTGATGCTCCTTTTTGATTTCTACCTCCGCAGCTTTGAGCATAGCGAAGAGCTCGGGAATTGTCTTTTCCATCCCTTGCATATTATAATTCATCACGAAGCCTTTATAGCTTGGTGGCAGTGATTGGAGAACTCTGTCAATAACACTATCATCTGGAAGATTAATTCCCAGCTGAGTCAAGTGGTTATGATACCTAGACATTTTGAGTAAGTGTTCACTGACAGAGCTATTCTCCTCCATCTTGCAGCTATAGAACTTGTTGGAGACTTCATATCTCTCAACTCGGGCATTTGCTTGAAATATTAACTTCAACTCCTGGAACATCTCATATGGTCCATGACGTTCAAAATGTCTTTGATGTCCCGATTCTAAGCCGTAAAGCATGGCACACTGAACTATCGAGTAGTCATCAGATCGAGCTTGCCAGACGTTCATAACATCAGCATCTGCTCCTACAGCAGGCCTTTCACCTAGCGGTGCATCAAGGACGTAATTCTTCTATGCAGCAATGAGGATAATCCTCAAGTTACGGACCCAGTCCGTGTAGTCGCTACCATCATCTTTCAACTTAAATTTCTCTAGGAATGCATTAAAATTCAAGGGAACGGTAGCACGGGCCATTGATCTACAACATAGATATACAAATACTATCAGGACTAAGTTCATGATAAATTAAGTTCAATTAATCATATTACTTAAGAACTCCCACTTAAATAGACATCCCTCGAGTCATCTAAATGATCACATGATGCAAATCAATTAAACCATGTCCAATCATCACGTGAGATGGAGTAGTTTTCAATGGTAAACATCTCTATGTTGATCATATCTACTATATGATTCACGTTCGACCTTTCGGTCTCCAGTGTCCCGAGGCCATGTCTGTACATGCTAGGCTCATCAAGTTTAACCCGAGTATTCCGCATGTGCAAAACTGTCTTGCACCCGTTGTATGTGAACATAGAGCCTATCACACCCGATCATCACGTGGTGTCTCAGCACGACAAACTGTCGCAACGGTGCATACTCGGGGAGAGCACTAATACCTTGAAATTTTATTAAGGGATCATCTTATAATGCTACCGCCGTACTAAGCAAAATAAGATGCAGAAAAGATAAACATCACATGCAATCAAAATATGTGACATGATATGGCCATCATCATCTTGTGCCTTTGATCTCCAACTCCAAAGCACCGTCATGATCTCCATCGTCACCGGCTTAACACGTTGATCTCCATCGTAGCATCGTGGTCATCTCGCCAACTATTGCTTCTACAACTATCGCTAACGCATAGTGATAAAGTAAAGCAATTACATGGCATTTGCATTTCATACAATAAAGCGACAACCATAAGGCTCCTGCCAGTTGCCGATAAATTTTACAAAACATGATCATCTCATACAACAACGTATATCACATCATGTCTTGACCATATCACATCACAACATGTCCTACGAAAACAAGTTAGACATCCTCTACTTTGTTGTTGCAAGTTTTACGTGGCTGCTACGGGCTTCTAGTAAGAACCGTTCTTACCTACGCATCAAAACCACAACGGTGTTTCGTCAAGTTTGCTGTTTTAACCTTCAACACGGACCAGCCGTAGTCAAATTCGATTGAACTAAAGTTGGAGAAACAGACACCCGCCAGCCAACTTTATGCAAAACTTGTTGCATGTCTGTCGGTGGCACCGGTCTCATGAACGTGGTCATGTAAGGTTGGTCTGGGCCGCTTCATCCAACAATACCGCCAAATCAAAATAATACGTTGGTGGTAAGCAGTATGACTATCACTGCCCACAACTCTTTGTGTTCTACTCGTGCATATCATATACCCATAGACCTGGCTCGGATGCCACTGTTGGGGAACGTAGCATGCAATTTCAAAAATTTCCCTACGCTCACGCAAGATCTATCTAGGAGATGCATAGCAATGAGAGGGGGAGAGTGTGTCCATGTACCCTCTTAGACCAAAAGCGGAAGCGTTTTATTAATGCGGTTGTTGTAGTCGAACTTCTTCTCGTTCCGACCGATCAAGCATCGAACGTACATCACCTCCGAGTTCTGCACACGTTCAGCTCGATGACGTCCCTCGAACTCTTGATCCAGCAAAGTGTCGAGGGAGAGTTCCGTCAGCACGACGGTGTGGTGACGGTGATGGTGAAGTGATCCGCGTAGGGCTTTGCCTAAGCACTACGTGAATATGACCGAAGGCGTAAACTGTGGAGGGGGGCGCCGCTCACGGCTAACAATTGTTGGTGTGTGTTCTAGGCGCCCCCTCCCCACATATAAATAGGTGGGAGGGGGAGGGGGACAGCCATGGGGCGCCCCAAGTAGGAGGAATCCTACTTGGGGGCCTAGTCCAATTCGGCCCCCCCATTCCTTGTTTTCCGGAGGGGGAAGGAAGGAGCAAGGGGGAGAGAAGGAAGGGGAGGATTTGGCCTCCCCCTTCCTTTCTCTCTTCCCTCTTTCCTTCCCCCCTTCCTATTCGGCTTATATGGGGGCGCGCCAGCCCACTAGGGGCTGGTCTGTCCCTCTCTTGGCCCATAAGGCCCATATGTTAGCCGGGGGTGCCCGGAACCCCTTCTGGTGACCCGATATGTACCCGATACTCCCCGGTGACCCGATATGTACCCGATAATTCCGGTGTCCGAATACTATCGTCCTATATATGAATGTTTACCTCTTGACCATTTCGAGACTCCTAGTCATGTCCGTGATCTCATCCGGGACTCCAAACAACATTCGGTCACCAATCACACAACTCATATAATACAAAATCGTCATCGAACGTTAAGCGTGCGGACCCTACGGGTTCGAGAACTATGTAGACATGACCGAGACTCCTCTCCTGTCAATAACCAACAGCGGAACCTGGATGCTCATATTGGTTCCCACATATTCTACGAAGGTCTTTATCGGTTGTACCGTAATGACAACATACGTTATTCCCTTTGTCATCGGTATGTTACTTGCCCGAGATTCGATCGTCGGTATCTTCATACCTAGTTCAATCTCGTTACCGGCAAGTCTCTTTACTCGTTCCATAATGCATCATCCCTCAACTAACTCATTAGTCGCATTGCTTGCAAGGCTTCTTATGATGTGCATTACCTAGAGGGCCCAGAGATGCCTCTCCGATACTCGGAGTGACAAATCCTAATCTCGATCTATGCCAACCCAACAAACACCTTCGGAGATACCTGTAGAGCATCTTTATGATCACCCAGTTACATTGTGACGTTTGATAGCACACAAGGTATTTTTCTGGTATCCGGGAGTTGCATAATCTCATAGTCAAAGGAATATGTATATGTCATGAAGAAAGCTATAGCAGTAAAACTGAACGATCAATATGCTAAGCTAACGGATGGGTCATGTCCATCACATCATTCTCCTAATGATGTGATACCATTCATCAAATGACAACACATGTCTATGGTTAGGAAACTTAACCATCTTTGATTAACGAGCAAGTCTAGTAGAGGCTTACTAGGGACTCGATGTTTTGTCTATGTATTCACACATGTATCAAGTTTCCGGTTAATACAATTCTAGCATGAATAATAAAAATTTATGATGATATAAGGAAATATAAATAACAACTTTATTATTGCCTCTAGGGCATATTTCCTTCAACAGCCTCACACCGCAGCCGAACTAGTCAACAGTCATACTCTCCTCAGCATGGGCATCCACTACTGTGTCTTCGCCGGCTCTGGGTCATTCCGTTCCTAGGCCTCACCGTCGTCCACCGCGTTGGTGCTCTAGGCGCGGCGTGCTCAACATTCAACAAACAACATCCATCGTAATAGGGATGTACATGGAGAGGCTGACAGTAGGGACCCCCATGGTCCATGGCCGCACACAAGCAACTGCCTTCTTATTACGTGAAAAAAATGATTCCTCCCACTGACATCTGGGGCGCACCGGTTCGGAGGCTGACCTATGGGCCTACTAAGTTGACGCGTACGTAGGGCTTTGTCAACTTAGTCAACAAACGATTCTAGCAGCAGTGACCGTTGGATTTTAATCGAATGGTCCTGCTGCTTGTTCAATCGCTGCTCTTCTTGCACCAGCCGCCCAAACCAGCGCCGGCGAGACCGCCTGCTCTTGCCTCCAGTGGCCGGCTGTGATACCGCGCAGGCCTCACCACCCCACCCTACTCCCACCGCTGGCTAGGCCATCCCTCTGCTCATCCACAACCCGTGTTATTCTGCGGCGATGGCAGCCTCACACCGCAGCCGAACCAGTCAACCCTCGTACTCCTCTCCGCGTGGGCATCCACTGCCGTGTCTTCCCCGGCTCCGTGTCGTCCCCTTCCCAGGCCTCGCCGTCGTCCACCACCTTGGTGCTCTCGGCGCGGCGTGGTCAACATGGTCATGGAACGACTTCCATCGGAAGAGGACTGTACGTGGAGAGGCTGACAGCTGGGTCCACGGCCGCAGCAAGGAAGTGCCTCCTTATTATGCGTAAAATAATTATTCCTCCACCTGACAGCGGGGACCCACCGGAAGAGACTCTATATTTTGCGAAAAAACCATTCCCCCTGACAGCTGGGACCTACCAGCTACATCTTTGCATGCAAGAAAGTGCATCCATATTATGGGCAAAAAAAATGATTCTCCCCCCTGACCGCTGGGACCCACCATCAATAACTTCGCACGCAAGGAAGTGCCTCCTTATCCTCCCTGACAGTCGGGACCCACCCGGTCGAAGCATACGTAGCGTTGTCATTCTGGTCATGAACGTGTACGTACATACTAGTCGATCGGTATCTCTGGAACGATGAACCATGGCCGAGCAAGCAGCCGCACGTGTAGTAGTAGAGCCCCCGACGTAGCAGTTCAGGCAGTCCAGTCAAAACAGTGTACACGTACTTACAGCCAGATGCCAAAAAATACGGCCACGTACGTACATACGGGCGGGGTCTCGAACACCTACTCATGCATTTGTACGACCAGGGCTAGTGTACATGGAGAGACAACGGACGGCAGCGATGTCGTCCTGTTCATCGGCAGCTAACCGGCTGGGTCAGAATGGAGGAAATAGCATCGTGTTCACCGGGAGCCAAGTGACTTGGTCGGAACGCGTCCTGTTGATTGAGAGCGAAGTCACTGGGTCGGAATGCGTCCTGTTCATCGGGAGCCAACCGGCTTGGACGGAACAGCCGGAACGGGGTCTGGCGTACCGCAAAACGGAGGAAAACGGCCTTCTGTTCGACCGCGTTCGGTCAAAACGGGGTCCTGTTCATCGGGATGGGTCTGGCATACCCTAGAACGGAGGAAACGATCTTCTGTTCGAGTGCCTACGGTCGAAACGGGGTGCTGTTGATCGGGAGGGGTGTGGCGTACCGCAAAGCGTAGGAAACGGACTTGTGTCGGAGCGCCTACGGTCAAATCGGGGTCCTGTTCATCGGGAGGGGTGTGGCGTACCGCAAAACGGGACTCCACGGGCTACTGTTCATCCACCGTCTACTGCCTCGCTCCAGCATCCACCTGCTACAGTTCATCCACCGTCGACTTCCTCCAGCCTCCACCTACTACTGTTCATCCACCGTCGACTTCCTCCAGCCTCCACCAGCTACTATTCATCCACGAGGTCCTGTTCATCAAGCCTCCACTGACTACTGTTCAACCAGCCCTCCACGGGGGTCCTGTTCATCAACCCTCCACCGGCTACTGTTCATGGAGCCTCCATGGGGTCCTGTTCATCCACCCTCCACCGGCCTCCTCGATCGGGGTCCTGTTCATCCAGCAGCAATGGCCTACTACTACCACGGGGTCCTGTTCATCCAACCCCCAACAACGGTCACTGTTCATCAAGAGGCAGCAGATTTGATCGGCTTCAGTTAGCAGCAGTAGCGAAAGAATCGATCGATCAGGTTTAGTTAACAGCCAAGGATCGATTGCTCGGGTTCAGTAACGTGTTGCCAGTGCAATAGCTCGGGTTTAGTAAGCGAATGCCTCGCTCGGGTTTAGTTAGAGCCCAACGCCACGCACCCACGCGCATACGTGTACGAGAGAAACGCGCAATCCCTCCGTGCATTGCTCGGCCCCGACCACCTACTGTAACTGGAAACTCCCTGATATTTTCCTCGCCCGAGCTTCTACCATGATTTTTTCCGTCATGGACGGCCCAAATAATGTCATGCAGCTGCGTCTCCGGCCCGCCCAGGACAAAAAGCCCATTTTCTGTCATGATTATTTGTCATAGAAGTTGGAGGCCACCACATGTATGATGATACCGGCTTTTGTCACAATTATCGTCATAGAAGTGTCATAAGCATGGCATAAAAAATTTCGTTCGGCCCAAAATGTCACGAATGTGTCTTTTTTTTGTAGTGTGAGGCGTGTCGAGTTTGCACCAGTACTCCAAGTCCTAGAAAACAGACCACATCTTTGATACCTTCAGCAGCGGCTCCGGTGCCTTTTTCATCGTCTTTCCCGACGCGGGCACTGTTCCCAGTTTTTCAAAAGCTCATCGATTTCGGCGCCGCTCCGCTTATGTGGAGGTCCTCGATGCTCAGCCTCACCATTGAATAGATCTGCATGGTTTCTCCATGGGTCGTCCTTCTCGAGCCATCTTCGATGCCCCATGTACATGATTTTCCCAGACCCGCCATCTTTCCTTGACATTAGCTGCCGAGACGTCATATCATCCATGCACCGCGTGCATCTGCAGTATCCGTGGCACACCTGGCCTGCGACATATCCGTAATCGAGATGGTCGTGCACCATTCTGATCAGTCCGGCTCTCATATAGAAATACATGCCTTTGCTAGCGTCCCATGTCTTGGCCGGTGTTTTCCATAACGTGTCTAACTCCTGTTGAAGTATCCCCAGATACAGATTAATATTATTTCCCGGTTGTTTCGGCCCTTGAATCAGCATGCTCATGTGTATGTACTTTGACTTCATGCACTTCCATGGGGGGAGGATGTACATCCATACAAACACGGGTAATGTGCTATGGTTGGTGTTCGGGTTGCCAAACGGATTCATGCCATCGGTACACGAGCCAAGCACGATGTTAATTCCAGCACCTGTGAAATATCGACATTCACCGTTGAACGCTCTCCACTGGCTTGCATGCTCGAGGTTTCTCAGCTTCGGATCATCTCCATCGTCGGGCTTTTTCCTCTCTGCGTGCCAACGCATTAGCTTTTGCTTCCTTGGGATCTACAAAATAATGTTGCTGACGGGGAGTGATTGGTAAGTACCTTACAACTTTCTGGGGAGATTTCTTTTCGGCCTTCTTGTATCGAGAAGCATTGCGCACCGGACAACTGGTTTTTCAATGTGCTCGTTTCGATAAATGATGCAATCATTGATGCATGCATGGTATCTAATGTGCGGAAGATCAAGAGAGCACACGATCTTCTTGGCCTCATCCACACTAGTAGGACATAGATTCCCAGCGGGAAGAACATTCTTTAGCTACTTAAGAAGCTAATCGAAGCTACTATCGGTCCATTTGTTTCTAGCCTTCGTCTTCACAAGTTCAAGCGTGAAACTCAAGTGGGTCACCTCGGGATCGCAACCATCATACAATGGAGTGTTCGAGTCTACCACCAGTTGCTCCAGCTTGGCCTCCTCTCTAGAAGCAGCTCTGTCGGTACTCGTCTCCTTGCGAAGCAGGTCTCGAACATGAGGGTCCCGAACGATTGAACTTAGTAGCGAAGAAGTCTATGGTGTGTCCACGTTTTCTCCGCCGCCATGTCCAGCCTCTTCTTCGCCGGCATGTCCGGCCTCTTCTCCTCCGTCATGTCCGGCCTCTTCCCTTCTGCCATATTCGGCCCCTTCTCCACCGCCATTATCGGTCATCTCTTCATCTGGCCCCGTGTCATCAATGGCTGCACCATCGGCGTCCTCATTGTCATCATCATCTTCAATTATCCACCGAGTATAGCTATCCATGAAACCAGTCATAAGCAGGTGCGTCATCAAACGACCATCCTCATAGGGGTCGAGCCAAACTCCTCCTTTACATCTTCGACATGGACATAAAATCTTTGTCGGGTTATTTTCATTCATGTCCTGCACCGCCGATCGCAACCACCTTTCAACCATCGTTCCACTGACCATCATGAACGCATTCGCGGTAATAATAAACAAATTGATTATAAAAATGCATGCATGCATCAAAGTCATACAAAAATTCGGCATGACCTTCCCTAAAAATAGGACATATAGAATTTGCCCGAAATTCGCCGAAACGGAAATAAATTGACATTTCGGCAAAACATAGGCAACTCAAGCACAATTCGGTGGCAACTCATGCCACACACATAATTTCCATCATATCGCCTGATTAGGTCATATCGCACACATACACATATTTTCCATTCTTGCAAAAGCACAAATTTTAATCACCTCTCTCTAGATCGAGCACGGTGATGATGATGTCGATCGGTGTCGCCACACACCTAGGGAGTGATCAAAAGTGGACAAACCTTACTTCTTGAAATGGCTAGATCTAGTTAGGGAGGTACATAGGTCGCTTCATTAAATGGGTAGAGAAGGCCGAGCTCCTCATTGGAGCTCTTGAGCTTCCGATTGACCTCGGCCAGCTCCGCGGCATTAGCAGCCGCCGCCGAGGACGAGGCCTGCACAATAGTGCACACATACATAAGACTCCCGACCTATTTTTCGATACTCTGCCAAGCTTTCTACAATCCTGCCAGAGCCTCGGCGGCTACGGTTCACTTTTTGCTATCATCGGCATTTTCCTTTTTGACTCTTCGATCCCTGCTTGAGTTTTTCAAACTCACCCAGGGCTCGAGGGCTGCTATATATAAGGATGCCATGACCTTGCTTAAGAAAGTCTCTTTATAAAGAATATTACATGGCTTACCTTGAGGCCCATCAGGAGGCCGCCAAAAGCGTCCGTCAGTCTGTTATTAACGAACCGAATACTCTGTAATACCATGCCATCAGTGTGCGGTGTTCCACAATGATGGAGGACCTATTCAGTGCCTCCTCCATCACATCCGGCATCCAAGCCACGAACCGCTCTGCGGCAGTCGGCGCTGGTGGCGGGACACCGGCTCCCCCTTCAGTGGAGGGCGGAATAGACGACTCCAGGGGCCTTGAGGGGTCCGAAACCATCTTTGGGGAGAGACCATATTGACCAAGCTCCCCTTGTTTGTTTGCCAGAAGGGCTTCCTCCTCATGGTCTTTGGCGGTCGAGGTGTTGGCTTCGGTCATAATATCATCGCCCCCGGCCCCCGCGTCTGGGCCGGGAGGGGTCTTTTGGGAAAGCACCTCACCGGTCTCCTCGAGGACCGGAGGAGGCGTAGAGCATGACGCGGTCCCGCTCTCCGCCAGCTCGGCTGGCGGAGAGTCCCCCTCAAAGATCCGACGAGCGGGGAGGTCGCGCGGTGGGCTGCATTGTGGAAAACATGCATATGGTTAGTAATAAACCTTATGTTAAGACGCCCGGAGAGTCTTCAGATTCGTACCTTTGGGAAGGGGGCTTGACCCCGGGGTTTCTTTGGGGAACCTCTTCGCAAGCCTTGGACTCCTCAGCGGAGTCCGAGCTATCATCGGACAGGACCACCTTGGCCCTGCACTCCGTCTTTGGGGCTGGAGGAGGTTGATCCTCCTCTACGTCATCTGACACCGCCCTCTTCCTTGTTCGGGAGGAGTCGATCTCCTCCCCGTCCTCTTCCTGCTCCCCCTCATGTGCGAAGGGGGCTTGGGCTTCCCCGGACTTGGTGTCCGGAGTTCCCCTTGGGCGGAGGCCTTCTCGGGCCTCCCTCATCTCAATCTTCTGCTTCTCCTTCTTCTCCGGCGCCTTGTACGGCACCACGGTCAACATCTCCTCCAGCAGGGCTGACCTGAGGTCTTTGGGCAGCGGGGCCGGGCTGTCGATTCGCATGGCTTTCTGTAGCCAGCTCTGCGAACATGATGAAGAAAGAGTCAGGTTCCTTGTTAAAAGGCAAATATCTGAACATAAAGAGTAGAAACTTCATTACCTCCCGAGGAGGGTGTGCGGCGTCAAGGACGATGTCTTCTTCCTTGGCCGGCCACTCCTTTTGGGGATTGAATAGCACCTTCCACAGCTTGTCATGGGTGGTGCCGTAGAACCGAAGCACGGTGGCAGGGTCTTTGGGCTTGTAGGACCACATTGGGGTGGCTCGGTGCTGGCACGGAAGGAGGCGGCGGCGAAGCATTATCGGAAGCATGTTGGTCAGCTCGGCCTTTTCCTTTATCATCCTGGAGACGCTTTTCTGCAGCGACTCCACCTCCGTGGACGATCCCCAGTCGAGGCACTTCTTGGTCCATGAGGTTAGCCTCGTGGGAGGACCGGATCTGAATTTGGGGGCCACTACCCAGCCCGCGCCGCGTGGTTCGGTGGTATAGAACCATTCTTTTTGCCAGATCTTGATGGTATCAATAAAGGTACCTGAGGGTGTCCTAGATTAAGGGGTCCCCGGGCCGTTAGCCTATTTCATATGGGCCGGACTGATGAGCCACCATGGGACCAAGCTTGAGTGCGGACCCGTGACCGGACAGGAGATCTTCGGAGTCATGGTGTGCCCTCCAAGTCAAGATTAGCGTGATATTTCCTTCATTGTAACTGATCGCATGTAACCCTAACCCTACTGGTGTCTATGTAAACCAGAGGGTTTAGGTCTTTAGGGCTAGAGCTACATCCATCACCTCATCAACTTAGGGTTTAAGTCACCTGATCTCGAGGTAGATCTACTCTGTAACCATATCGTACATCAAATACAATCAAGCAGGACGTAGGGTTTTACCTCTTTGAGAGGGCCTGAACCTGGGTAAACACTGTGTTCATCATCCCTAGTTCCCCATTGATCCTAGATCCACAGCTCAGAACCCTCTACCCGAGACCCACCGGCTTTGACACCGACATTGGTGCTTTCATTGAGAGTTCCACTGTTGGGTCACCGAAGGATCGATGGCTCGCCTGATCATTAGAGAGGGCGTTAGCTCGGGGGTCCTCTTCATCCCCGGCCAACTCTTCGTGTTCGGAAGCATCGTGCTGCATGCCAACCCAACTGGTCATCTAGACCAACTCAGCAATTTTGCCCCTGAGCATCGGTTTCGATTCGGTAACTTGGAGTACGTTGCGGACATTCGAGGCATTCTGGTCTTCACCGGATTCGCAACCTCTCCCCATACCCCTATGGGCCCCGCTGTGCCCGCTCCGGAGTCCTCCTCCAATCCAATCTGTGGATCGACTTTGACCCTTCAGGCGGCATCGAGTTTAGACGGTTCCACCCTGACCAGAGGCTAAGAATCCCTTTCGACCACGCCGATAATGCCCGCCGAAGACCCAGCTTCGGGCCTCAATGCGGGAGCGATGTTCGGATGCCAGGAGTCACTCCCGGCCGAACCCTCTCCTCACGACACTCCTCTGGCCTTTAGCCTCTGTGACGGGCCGTCGCTCAGTAGCAAGGAATCATCCCTGGCCGAACTCCCCCTTGTCAACTCGGCTTCAATCTCCTATACAGAAACAGTATCCGAAGACCAGGTCTTCTCCTCGGTCTCTTACGACAGTTCGGTCCCTGGACTCGAGGTTAACTCGGCCCTTGAAGACCAAGATCTAATCAGAGCGCAGATCATTCCTTGCCTGCCACGTCGGAGATCGGGCCTGAACGGCCACCATGTACTAGTCCGACGACGCTCGCCTTATTAAATGAGGCATTGGAACGAATCCAGATGATGGCTATTTGGGAGGACTCACCCTCGGCTTGCGTTCAGCAGCCCTTTGAGGCAGATTTCGAGGAATTTCACGTCCCACCCACCACCCACTTAGTGGCCATAGTTGAAGACTAAACCAACACGTTGGATTACACATCGGAAAATGTCGGATACATGGACGAGGATAGCGAAGCCATGGCGAACACTAACGCTGCTCCCCCTGTCACCGCTAGCTGGACGGCCACGTCCACCTACGACGTCTACATGGTGGACACTCCGAAAGATGATGGCACTCCCGGGAAGGATAACGACAGGCCCAGTAATGATCCACTGAAACACCGCAGACAGCGTTGTCGCTCCAAGGCACGTCGAAGCCATGAGAGCAACACGGACACCGGAGAAAATGCCACCCCAAACAACGCGGACGACCTCGGCGATCCCGGCGCCTACGAGCAGCCACAAAATGACTAGGAGGAGCACGAGGACCTAGTGGATCACGAATACCTTGATGACTCCGAAGACAGCAACTACCTCCCCCCTTCCGAAGAGGAGGTTAGCTTGGGCGACGAGGATTTCATCGTCGACGAAGACCCGCTGGATAAAGAGCGGTTTAAACGGCAGCTAATTGCCACCGCGCGAAGCCTGAAGAAACAGCGGCAGAAGATAAAGGCCAAGCAGGATACCCTCAACGACAGGTGGACCAAGGTCCTAGTCGCCGAAGAGGAGTACGACAACACACGGCAGACCAAAAGCTACCCTATGCGATGGCTACTGCCGCAATTCGATGACAAGGCCATAGAGCCAGCACCTGCAAGCCACACTCAGGCGGACCAGCCGGACTGCCCCCTCGAGGATGGGACAGGACAGCTGATAAAGCCGAACCGCCTCCCGACCCACCCCGCCGTCAAGGCGAGGAGCCCGTACGGCCAGTCTATGAATATGACCTACGACGCGACTTGGACGCCCGGGCAGGTCAGACAAGGTCCATTTACGGACCCAAAGATGACCCCCCGCTAGACGGGATGGGTACGAACCCTGGTTAGATAGAAATAACAGATCTTAGGAACAACAATGAGCCCGGATCGGAAATGATCTCCGGTGTGACATGGCTCGAGTTAGGGGCGCTGCTCACCCTCTGTGCTTCACAGACGAGGTCATGCAGCACCAATTTCTGAAAGGATTCAACCATGTAAATATTGTGCCCTTTGACGGGACAACAAACCCGGCTGTATGGATCGAAGATTTCCTGTTGCACATTCACATGGCATGAGGGGATGACCTTCATGCCATCAAGTACCTACCATTGAAGCTCAAGGGTCCGGCTCGACACTGGTTAAACAGCCTCCCCAAAGACTCCATAGGATGTTGGGAGGAGCTCGAGGACGCCTTCGAGCTAACTTTCAGGGCACTTATGTCCGGCCCCCGGACGCCAATGACTTGAGCCATGTAATCCAACAGCCCGACGAGTCAGCCCGGTAATGCTAGAACCGATTTTTGACCAAGAAGAACCAAATCATTGACTGCCCAGCCGCCAAAGCTATAGCCGCCTTTAGGCATAGTATTCAAGATGAATGGCTAGCACGTCAGCTCGGCCAGGACAAGCCAAAGATGGCGGCGCTCACCTCCCTGATGACCCGTTTCTGCGCCAGAGAGGATAGTTGGTTGGCTCGTTGGAGAACCAACCTCGACACCCTCGGCACCTCTGAAGTTTGGGACAGGAATGGCAAGCCATGAAGGAACAATAACAAATGCCGCCATATTGACGGCGAACTTGACAAAACGGCAGTCAATGCCGGATTCCGTAACCCGAAGTCCGGGTCACGGAAAAAGCCTTCTAAAGGCAAGCAGGATGGCCCAACTAAGCTGGACGCAATCCTGGACAGGCCCTGCCAGATTCACGGCACCGCCGAAAAGCCCGCCAACCACACCAACTGCAATTGTTGGGTAATAAAGCAGGCCGGCATGCTTACAGCCGAAGACTTTGGCAAAAGCCCACGAAGCAAGGACAATGATGAGCCCCGCAGACCGAACAGTGGAGGCCAAAAAGCCTTCCCATCTAAGGTCAAGACAGTGAACATGATCTACGCCACCCACATACCAAGGAAGGAGAGCAAGCGCGCGCTGCGGGATGTGTATGCCGTCGAGCCCATAGCACCAAGTTCAAGCCATGGTCGGCTTGCCCGATCACCTTCGATCGCAGGGACCATCCGACCAGTATCCGTCATGGAGGATCGGCGGTTGTCGATGCAACGAACATTTACGTTCGTTGCCGGACTTACACACATGCGTGTTGGCGTCACCTGTCCAGCACCAACATGCAAAACAAGACCAAGCCAGAGAAGCAGTTCTCTATGAGATCAAGGAGCAGATCAGAAGACCAAGTCAAGCAAGATAGAAGAATGCCACCTTGGGAGGGCCTCCCTTGCTGGGCAGGAGAGCCTGGCCAGGTCGAGGCCACCCCAAGGACAAGTCCAAGATTTCCCCGGCAGGCTTGCCGGGTCCGCTAAGAGCAAGGAATCCTGCCAAGGAATCACCGCTCCACCACACAGCGACGCTAGTCACTTATCGGTGCGGTGTTGAGCCCACAAGTGATTAAGTGGCCTCCACTAAGCACATGGCGGCCCGTTGGAAGACATATTACCCTCATATGACACCCGTCCAGAGGCGTGTCGAACAGATAAGCAGAAGATGAATGACAACACGACAGGCTTGCCGGGCTTCACCCTCAGCATGACACCTAGCAGTGCATTTAATGCACGTTTTCCTAACTGTCAGAATTAGGTATGATGGCACTGTTAGCTATCTAATCACTAGATAAAGACTGTTTTTCCATTGTGGTTACCCCTTATACTATAAAAGGAGGTCCAAGGAGACCTAGCAAAGGATTCGGACCCTTGCACAAAGTGGCTGATGGCCCCATAGGTGATCGTGTTCTCCCATGACATCTTTGGCACGCCAGGTAGGGGAATCGCTTGCGCGAACCTGAAGCTGCGAACAACGCGTCGAGATTCATCATCAATATTCATCCTCGTCTTCTTCATCCATGGTGCCCAAGAAGAAACCCAGTACGACTGCACACCCTTCCACTTCGAAGGCCCCGTAGGCGCCGCGTCGGTGCTGGGCGAGGCGGATACCACGGGTGGCGCAACCGGTGCAGGCGGTGCCGTCATTCTATCCCCTGTGGCCGAAGCTGGAGCAGGAGGCACCGGGGAGGGCAACATCAACAACACCCTAGCGGGCATGACCTGCAAGCTGCGGATGGAGGGAACATTCAGTCTCCGACACTCTGCCGCAATAGTGGGTGCAGCCGCAGCAACGACGCCCGCTCTAGCCCGAGTCGCGACACTCCAGCTGTGCCTGCCACGGGAGCGGCCACTGGACACACACCCCGCCCGGAGCAAGGCGAGTAAGATGGGGCACCGAACGGGGTTGCCAATCTCCGTGCGTGATCCCCTCATCACCAGACTGCCTTGGCGATCGGTTCGCGACGGCGAGAACATGGCGACGCCCCTGCTGGTCCTACTAGGAGTCGAGCGACGTCGCGATCTGCCTCGTCAGCCATGCCGAGCATGGCTACGAAAGCCATGGCGCGGGCCCAAGTACTGCTAAGATTCCCATTGGTAGCTGATCAAATGGATGAGTGGAGGGCCACCATCCAGAGTTTGATTGGCTTCGCTGAAGCCGAAAAACCTCAACAGACAGAACCATCGTGGTACCCGCGAGCAACAACAGCAGCCTGGACTGCTGGCCGTGTTGAGGGGGTCACACTGATGGTGCAGTCCCCTCCGCGGCAGCAAACCCAGAGGCAGCAGCAAGAGCAACATGTCCATGAACCCGACAAAGCATCGATGGCCTCTTCTGAGCCGCGAACCCACCGGGATCAGTGGCAAGTCCTGGAGGAACGGTGTAGGGAAGATGCTTGTGTAACCATAGAGCAGCGCCGAGAGACCAGCCGTCAATCCGACAGGTGCAATGGCCCAGGCGTCGATGAACCTGCGCCCAGTGATGGCGGGTATTTGCCCTACAAGGTTGGATGCCCTGCCTTCACTCGTGAGCTGCGGAAGGTCCGCTGGCCATCTGCCCGAGTCTTCAAGCCGGAGTTACTAGAGAAATATGATGGAAAGTTAAACCCGACAGAGTTCTTGAGCATTTACACAATTTTTGTTCAAGCCGCCGGGCGTAGGGATGAGAAGGTGTTCGCCAACTACTTCCCTTTGACACTCAAACCAAATGTGAGGTCATGGCTGATGCACCTGCCGGAGAACTCCATTTCATCATGGGCTGACTTGTGCAATGAATTTGTCTGCGCCTTCACGGGCGTCCACCAAGAGCCCGGGTGGCCAGTGACTTGCAAGTTCTTCCACAGAAGGAGGTGGAGAGCTTACGCAAGTATATGTAGATGTTCAGCCGAGTGCACCACAACATCCTAGAAATACACCCCGCAGCCGTGATTGTCGCGTTCCATTCGAGCATGCGCAACAGGAGGATAGGTTCTAAGATGAACATCCGGTTGCCCAAAACCGTCAATGAGTTATATACCTTGGCGGATAAATGCGCTCGGGCTGACGAAGGAAGGTGACTTCCTGGGGAGGAGGAAGGAGCCAAGTTTGATTCGTACGATGATGATGAGGCCACTGGCCCGAAGAAGAAAGGCCGGAGGCGCAACAAGAAACGCAAGGAGAAGTCAGTATTGGCTGTTGAGGGCTCTGGCGATCTTAGCACCGGAAAGAAAGCCAAAACCAAAGTCCCCGACAAGGAAGTTGCCGCGTGCGCTGATTGCCGGGAGGCTGCGGCGGCAGAGAAAGCTGGAAAGTCCGATGGGCCATACTACAAAATCCACCGCACTAAAGGCACTACTAGGAAAAGGGCTATAGATGAAATTGACACTAATGGCGCACCAGAGAAGTGGTGCGCCACTACTATATACTAATGGCGCACCATGTGGTGATGCGCCATTAGTGTGGATGACACTAATGGCGCACCAGACACAAGGTGCGCCACTAGTAACAATTTTTTTTTCATTTTTCCAAACATACTAATGGCGAATCCAGGCAAAGTGCGCCATTACTAGTTCTAACTAGTAATGGCGCACCAGCCACAGAGTGCGCCAGTACTGTATTTTTTTTTATTCTTTTTTTTGCAAAACTACTAATGGCGCACCGTGGCAAAGTGCGCCATTACTAGTTTAAACTAGTAATGGCGCACTATGCCGCGGTGCGCCATTAGTATATATATACTTTTTTTTTACTTTTTTGCAAAACTACTAATGGCGCACGGCCAGCAGGTGCGCCATTAGTATGTTGTGTTACTAATGGCGCATGGCTGTGTGGTGCGCCATTAGTAACCTGGGACCAGCTAGATATTTTGGACAGCCACACCTACACACTCACTTTCCCCACTTCATCCCCTCCACCTCCTTCTCCAAGCTTGTCGGCTGCCTCCTCCTCCTCACCTCATTTGCACCATAGATTCATCAAAATTAAGTGGTGAAATTACCTTTTTTTGATAGGTAAGTAAGGGGAAAGCTATCTTCATGTTGTAGATCTACTTTTTTTCTCCCTAGCTCGCTCCAACAACGTGCACATGCACTTTTTGTGGCCTAGCTAGATCTATGTATGTTCGTGGTGTTGCATATGTTTGTGGTGTTGCATATATGTTTGTGTTTGCAGGTACCGGTATTTGAAATGCGATAGTTGCCAATATTTTGCTGGAATGTTGATTCATTTCCGTTTCGGCGAGAATTTTGGCACTATGCATTCTTTTTGGTCCTATTTTTAGGGAAAGTCATGCCAAATTTTTTCTTGGTTCTAAAATATCGTTTTGCTCTACCCCGCAGGCGACAATGGTCCGCACGATGACCGAAGGCATCGTGAATAGGTTTTTGAGCTCCGCGAAGGCCGAGATGCTTCAAAAGAACGAGACGGAGATAAGATGTCCGTGTCGAAGATGCAAGCTGAAGAGCCTTATTGCGGACCCGGATTTCGGGCAGGTGCGGGACCACCTGCTCTTGCGTGGTTTCATGGATGGCTATCGGTGCCAAGGTGATGAAGATGACTATGAAGTCGTCCATGGGGGCCGGGCAAGAAATGAGGAAGGGCAGCAAGACAACCACCGCGGCTCGGGCGGGCGAGAAGACGAAGAATCTCCAGGACATGATCACGACGGTGATGCTGTACACAGTCATCATGTAGAAGATGCCGGACATGACGATGAGGAAGATGCCGGAGCAGACGAAGGGCATGATCATGAAGATGAAGATGCCGGCGGAGCAGACGACGATGGACCATCGATGGGCTGGGTGCAGGACCCTCATATTCAAGAGCTGCTTCTCAAGCAGACGGATAACGCAAGAGCTGCCGCCCGAGAGAAAGCCAAGATGGATCAACTGGAGATAGACGCGGTTACTCCATTGTATGAAGGATGCAGACCCGAGGATACCCGCCTGAAAGTAACGCTCATGGCTTTGGAGATGAAGGTAAAACACAAAATGACCGACGCATGATTCGACGAGAACATGTCATTCTGGCACGAACGTCTTCCCAAGGGGAACAAGTGCCCGACCAGTTTCGAGGAGGCGAAGAAAGTCGTGTGTCCTCTGGATTTACCGCACGTGAAATACCATGTGTGCATGAACAATTGCATCATTTATCGGGGCGAGCACGCGGAGTCTACCATATGTCCGGTGTGCGGCGTCACTCGATACAAGAAGAGGAAGAAAGCTCCTCGAAAAGTGGTGTGGTACTTTCCGATCACTCCTCGTCTGCAGCGGTATTTCGCGGACCCTAAGGTAGCAAAGCTCCTGCGTTGGCACGCGGATAGGGAGGAGAAGAAGCGAGAAGATGACGCAAATGATCTGGAGATAAATAAAAAAGACAAGATGCTGAGTCACCCTAAGGATGGGAGCCAGTGGCAAGCGTTGAACTACGAACACCCAGAATTTGGGAAGGATCCAAGGAACATCGTGCTGGGCGCGAGCACCGATGGAGTCAATCCGTTTGGCAGCCAGAGAAGCACACATAGCACCTGGCCTGTGTTTGTGTGGATGTACAACCTTCCCCCCTGGTTGTGCATGAAGAGGAAGTACATTCACATGAGTATGCTAATTGAAGGGCCGAAACAACCAGGGAACGACATCAATCTGTATCTGGGGCTGCTGAAAGAGGAGCTAGACACGCTGTGGAAAACGCCAGCCAATACGTGGGACACCACAGAGAAAGAATATTTCCCTATGAGAGCCGCACTGCTCACGACGGTGCACGACTATCTCGGTTATGGATATCTCGCGGGGCAGGTGGTCCACGGATTTTCTGGATGCGTCACATGCATGGATGACACAACGTATCTCCAGCTAGATAGAGATCCCGGGTCTTCGAAAACCGTGTTCATGGGACATCGAAGGTGGCTTCGCGACGATGACCCGTGGAGGAAACGAAAGGATCTGTTCGATGGTGAAACCGAACCCCGAAGACGCCAGCGTACGAGGAGCGGCGAGGAAATAGACGAGCTGTTGAAAAATTGGAAAGATTGCCCACTGCTGGGAAAGAAGCAAAAGGCGCCAGAGCCGGGAAAGAAGCGAAAGGCGCCAGAGCCGCTGATGAAGGTATGGAAAACGAGGTCTGTTTTCTGGGACTTGCCGTACTGGAAGATCCACCGTGTGCCTCACAGCCTTGATGCCATGCATATCACGAAGAACGTGTGCGAGAGTCTGCTTGGTACCCTGCTCAACGTGCCAGAGAGGACCAAAGATGGGTCGAAAGCAAGGGCAGACTTGAAATCAATGGGCATCAGGCAGGCGCTTCACGCTAATGATGATGATGATGATGATGATGATGAGGCGAAGCAGGACACAGAAAGTCGTCGCAAAGGCAAAAAGGCCAAGAAGACCGGAAATGACTACCCTGCCGCGTGCTTCACTCTAAGTCAGGAGGAGATCGAGCAGTTTTTCACCTGCCTCGTAGGAGTAAAACTTCCTTACGGTTACGCGGGGAAGATAAGCAGATACCTAGACCCAGCGAAGCAGAAGTTCAGCGGGATGAAGTCTCACGACTGTCACGTGCTGATGACGCAGATACTTCCAGTTGCAATCCGTGGGATCATGGACACGCACGTCCGTGAAACGCTATTTGCCTATGCAACTTTTTCGACGTCATCTCTCGGAAGTCGGTTGGCGTGAGGCAACTCAGAAGGCTACAGGAAGAGATCATGGTGATACTATGCGAGCTTGAGATGTACTTCCCGCCCGCATTCTTCGACGTTATGGTGCATCTGCTGGTCCATATCGTGGAGGATATCATCCAACTCGGGCCGACGTTCCTGGACAGCATGATGCCGTTCGAAAGGATGAATGGTGTCATCAAAGGATACGTTCGCAACATGTCACGTCCAGAGGGAAGCATAGCCAGGGGCTTTCTGACCGAAGAGTGCATCTCCTACTGCACGAATTATCTAGGCATCGAGAACCCCGTTGGTCTGCCCGTCAACAGGCACCTCGGCAGGCTCGCTGGATGGGGTCACCGTGAGGGTCGCCGCGAAATGCATGTCGACTTCGAGGGTCGACTAGCCGACTTTGAAAGAGCAAACCTAGTCACGCTACAACACATAGACGTGGTCGATCCTTGGGTGGTAGAGCACAAAACCTTTATTGAGAAGACATACAATGACCAAGGCCAACAGAGGACGAACGGAGATATAATCAAAGAGCACAACTCATGTTTCACGCGTTGGTTCAAGCAGAAGCTTCTGTCGTACCCTTTACATGAGGATTCTTCCACGGAAGAACAACTCATATTCGCCTTGTCACAGGGCGCCGAGCACAACCTGATGACCTATGAGGCGTATGATATCAACGGCTACACATTCTACACCAAGGACAAGGACATGAAGAGCGATGGTTATCAGAACTCCGGGGTAACGATGGAATCCTACACCGGTAATGACAAGGACAGATACTACGGAAGGATCGAGGAGATCTGGGAGCTGAGCTACGCTGGAGAGAAGGTCCCGATATTCCGTGTCAGATGGGCCAAGAGCGTCCTAAAAGAAGACCGGTATTTCACCACTATGGTTATACCCGAAGCCAAATCCAAGACCGCGGGCGCAAACGTCACCGTGAAAAATGAGCCATGGGTACTGGCTTCCCAAGTGGACCAATGCTTCTTCATTACCGACCCGTCAAAGCCCAGTCGTGTTGTCGTGAGGAGAGGCAAAAGGAAGATCATCGGAATGGATGGAGTCGCCAATGAGCAAGACTTCGACAAGTACGGCGACCCAAAGATGGAACATGACGACGACGATGAAGTAGCAGCATACACCACAAGAAGAAGCAGGACCACCCTACCTAAAGGACATCCGTTCCACAGAAGAACTCCATTTGCGAAAAAGAAGGGCAAGAAGATTGTGAACAGATAGCTAGCTAAGATCGATTGTATTTAAATCGTAGTCTTCATTTCTCGATTGTATTTCATGGGCACTTTTTGAACTCATGAATATTTTTAAATTTCATGGGCACTTTTTGAATTCATGAATATATTTTCAAATTTCATGGGCAAAAATGTTGAATATTCATGAGGACACTCGATCTCGATCCCCCTCCATCTCGATCGCTATCCCCCTCCATCTCGATCTCGATCCCCCCCGCACCCTCCCCCGCTAGCTCCACCGCCGCCGACGACCCACCGCACCCTCCCCCGCTCCACCGCCGCCGCCGAGCACCCCCATTTGAGAATATTTTCAAATAACAAATTTGATGATATTTTTTCATATTCATAAAAAATTATTACTGTTTTTATAAAAAAATTATTACTGTTTTTATAAAAAAATAGCAACAAAAAATAATAATAAAAAACATACTAATGGCGCACCGCTCGGGTAGTGCGCCATTGCTATCTAAAAAAAAAGATTTCTAATGGCGCACCGCTAGGGGGTGCGCCATTGCTATCAAAAAAAAGATTTCTAATGGCGCACCGCTCGGGGGTGCGCCATTAGTAAGCTTCCCCCCTAGCTCTAAACTCGCCCGACCCCTTCGTCCCTCCCTTCGCCAGATCCACTCCCCCCCCGTGCGCTGCCCCGACCCACGACGCCGCCGCCCCTACGTGCGCCGCCACCCCCACGCCCCCGACCCGCGAAGTACGTGGCCGCCGGCCTCCCCACGACCAACCGAGGCGCCCAGGAGGACCGCCGCCATCTTCTTCTTCGACTACGAGGACCCGGACGAGCTCGGACGCCCTCGAGCCATCCCTTCGATGCCGCCGCCGCCGCCGACCCCGACCCCTCCGGCGACCGGCCGCGCCCGCCTAGGTACCTCTCCTCCTTCCTCCTTCCTCCTAGTTTGCAATCTAGACAGAGTTGCCTGCCATTTTCTCTGAAATTTAAGAGGCATAATGCCAGTGAATCGACATTTCGGTGGCATACATTTTTTGTCAAATCTTTTTTTGTGCGAGTATACATTGTGGTGTAGTTGAGAGCTCCCTCGCCGGCCGGCAGTGGACGAAACAGAGCATGCATGCAGCTACCGCTCCAGCAAAAACAAACAGAGGAGAAGCTGCTCTGCTCTATTTCGGGCAACCAATGCCTTTTCCTTTTCTTTTTCTTTTTCTTTCACCGATGAATGTAGGCAACACACGCGCACGGCCGTCTTAATATATGGTCAAGAGCAACTAGACATTCTCTGTCTCTCTCTCAAAAAAAAGACCAACTCGACACCAGCTACCTACGCAGTGACGAGTGAATCGACAAGCAAATTCACTGCATCGATCATCATGGCAGAAGCAACGACGGTTACAGCAAGTTGCAGCATGCATTCCATTTTTTGGTGGGTGACCTATTAGATCTGGAATGGAAGCTCACATAAGTTGAGCTGATTTTTGTCCATATGAAAGCAGATGACCATATGGTCTGTGGCCTCTTCATCCATATGAAAGTAGAGGCACATTGTGGTGCTAGTTTGCTGGGTTTTGTCTCCGACCATCGTGTCGTGATGATTTTGCAGGTACCCCGAGAGGTACTTGAGTTTGCCGGAATGTCGATTAATTTCCGTTCCGGCAAATTCGGGTACTCCATATGTCCTATTTTCAGCAAAGGTCATGCTGAAATTTTCCTTTAGGGTGCCCAACTTAGAATTCTCCTTCACGGCTTAATGTATTCGTGTCTCCGGCGCCGGCATGGGCATTGGATCTTAATGCACCCGGGTGTACGCCGGCCGGCACCTCGCCAGCAAGCGGCCCCTCCGTCAGTTGCACGCCCGCCGTTGGCGGTGCCTCGACATTAGCCGAGCTCGACGGCATCACGGTAACTAAGCCTCTCGGCCGATGACTTCATCTCCTTGCCTTTGACTGGGCATCCCTGACGCCCTACATGTTTTCGCAGGGCGCCGCCGACGTTCCTTGCACTCTCCTGCACTTCGTGGGTGGCGAGTTGGTCGATGTCGCCAAGGGCAGAATCGTTCAACCGGGCAACCCCGTGTTCCACGGTAATCCGATGCCACCCACAGTGTATAGGGTTGAAGTGGTTCGGGTGCTGCCAGGCTGCGACGAGCTGTTACCTCCGATTCGACCCGCTGGGGCCGATGAAGAAGATGAGATGACCCTCAGCGCCTGCGTAAGCTGGCCCCTGCTTTGGCCGAAGAGCCAGATTCGTTTGGGGGCGGGGGACACCACCCCACAGACAAGACCGCCAGTCGTGCCGGCGCCAAGCCATGGCAAGAACGCCGCAATGCTACCGGACATCCCTATGGCACAGGATCCGGACATGCATATGGCACTGGATCCGGACGACAACGACAACGACGACGGTACATTTACCAACGTCGATAAGTACTTTGCCGAACATGGGTACGGTGACGAGTTCTGCGGGCCTCCTTCTCAAGAACCCAACCGAGACGACCGCGATCTAGCTGGTACGACGGAGAAACCCAGTTGCAACAGGCGTCGTCTGGCGTTCAGTTCTCAGGAGACGCCTCCAGCTGCCGCCTTCACCGAGCCTCAGATAGCTGAGGTGCGAAATATTATCAGCCCCAACACGCTCAAGAAGGCGGTCTGTGAGCAGAACTCGGTCCCATTACAGCAGATCAAGAAGAAGAGCCGGAAACGAAAGACTAAAAAGGGCACCGATGCGAGCCAGCCGGCACCGAGTACGATCCGTGCTCAGGACGGGCCACCTTCACCTAAGGATATCTCGAGGAGGGTGCATGTGGCGGGTAGGGCAATGCTACCAACAAATATGCTCAATGCTGCAACCGGTGCTATGCGGAGTCTGCACGACAGTGTTCTTTCTTTGGAGAAGCGGCGTCTCAGAGAGAATGATGTGGCATACCCGGTTTTCGTGGCCAAGGTGCCAGAGGGCAAGGGCTTTGTGGATGGCGACATCGGGGGTACGATCGTCCTGCGGTTTGATGACATCTTTGCTATGTTTAACCTTCATCCGCTGCACTACACCTTCGTTCGGCTGTTTTCGCTGAGTATGGAGATGCGGATCATTAGAGACAAGACCCCGGACATCGTGATAGTCAACCCCTTCTACATGCGTGCCAAGCTCTTGAGTAGCGCTGGGGACCGCCAAGTCGCGAGTTCACACCTCGAAGGCGTCATTCTGGCAAACCCAGATAAGGATAACTTCCTTGTGGCTTACTTTCCCGAGTAAGTCATCCCTTAACCGCCCTGTAACATATGATTTCTTAGATTTCGATCGTTCTTTTTTTTTCTAACATTCCATGTTCTGTGCAGTGACACACATTGCACACTCATCCTCTTAAGCCCGAAATATTCCATGGCCACGTATTTCGACCCGAACCGTGACTCCAAGATAGACTACAGAAATATCAAGAAAGTTCTTGATGATGTTCTCCCCGGCTACGCCAAATCTGGAGGCACCTTTACCAGGGCAGTTCGTAAGTACGGCAAGCACGTGTTCGCCCACAATACGACGTTCTGCTGCGTCAAGCAGCCGCCTGGCGGTCAAAAGGATGCCTACTACGCCCTCCATCACATGCGGGCGATCGTAAGGGACCATCATCACCTTCTGCTACCAGATAATCTCAAAGATTGGGCCGCGAGCTTGTCGGCAATCCAGGACGCGGACATCAGACAAGAATTCTTTCGCATCCAGTCGGAGTTTGCCGACATCATCCATCAAGATGTCCTTCATACCTTGGGGCAGTTCTTCCTCAGATATCAACCATCCAACAGTGAGATAGACGGAACGCTACAAATGCAGGCTGACAACGCCCGCGATTTCATGACCATCACGACAGACGGTGGCTTTATCCACGCTCCTGTCCCATGAGTCGAGTCGAAAGTAGTGATGTGTAGTTCTGAAACATTGATTGACTCATGTTGTAATTAAACTTTAATGAATTGTATGTCTCTTTGGTTTGGACAGTCGTTCAACTTAGTTGTAATCGATGCTATTTATTAGTAGGACCATGAATCGTGCTATTAATGTCTTGCTTTTCTCTTCCGATCCTTTTGTTGCATACTTATATATTGCTTATGTATTGTCTGTTGTTTGGCTTGTGCATAGAGATGCCGTCGTATGTCGTGTACAAGGGTAAGGTTCCCGGAGTCTACGACGACTGGGAGGAGTGTCGGAGACAGGTTCACCGTTTCAGCGGTAACAGTTACAAAGGGTACACCACTAGGGCGGAGGCGGAATCTAGATACGCCCGCTATCTAGCGGGAGAGAGGAGGGAGCGTTGGAGGAACCGGATGAAGTCCAGTTTCATCGCGATGATGCTCATCGTGATGACCGCAGCTCTCTTCTATGTGATGGTAGTTTAGATGATCGATATCGACTTGTAATGTGAAGACAAACTCGATACTCGCGGTCTCGAGACTTGTAATGTTTTATCTTTGTTCGGTCTTTTGAATTCGGAGACTAATATGATGAATTGTATTCGGAGACTAATCTTCTATTGTATTCGATGAATCTGCTGTTGCTGTGTGCTGCTGTCTATATTCTGTCCAATAATATATTTTGTAACCTGTGCAAAAATCAGAAAAGTAAAAAAAAAAAACCTAATATTCATACTAATGGCGCATCACCTCAAGGTGCGCCATTAGTATGCCAAAGGATACTAATGGCGCATCACTACAGAGTGCGTCATTAGTATGCCAAAGGATACTAATGGCGCATCACCCCGCAGTGCGCCCTTAGTATGCCAAAGCACATTGTTAAATATGGCCCCCTGGGAGGCATACTAATGGCGCATGGTGTTCTATACTAATGGTGCACTGCGTGGTGCGCCATTAGTATACCAGATACTAATGGCGCACCAATGGTGCGCCATTAGTAAAAAATACTAGTGGCGTGATACTAATGGCGCACCAGTAGTGCGCCATTAGTAGGCAAAACTGGTGCGCCATTAGTAGGCCTTTTCCTAGTAGTGAGGTCATGACCTCCAAGAATGCCATCAAGTCGAGCAGCTTGTTAAAAAGCAAAAGGCAGAATATGAGAAGCATGACAGGGAGAGATACTAAGAAGGTGCTAGCGGAAAAGGCCGTGGCAGTAGAGGGGGCCGCCGCGGCAAGGCCCCTCAGCAAAAAGAGAAGCTTGCTAGAGGCCGTGAGAAGAAAGAAGGGGATGACGAGAGTGATGATGGGGATGAAGAAGAAACCAGCGAACAAGAATTCCAGAAGGCAACCGAAGCCATGTGCATTGACGGGGGTGCATCTTTGCACTCCTCTCACCGCCAACTCAAGCAGTGGGCGCGTGAGGTCAATGCCGTGGAGCCAACTGAAGACTCCCGGAAGCAGCTCAAGTGGTCCCGCACGCCTATCATCTTTGACGAAGAGGATCACCCTGACCGCACTACTACAGTAGAGAGTTTATCGTTGTTGGTTTCACCAACAATTCGCAATCTTAAAGTCACAAGGATGCTGGTTGACGGCAGGGCTGCACTGAATCTGATCTCCCCCAAAGTGGTCAGCAAGCTGCAAATCTCTGATGAAGAGCTCAAGGTTACTGGCACGTTCCAAGGAATCAACCCCTGTAGGATCCATCCTAAAGGGAAGATTACACTACCGGTAACGTTCGGTGTAGTGGAGAGCTGAATTACCGGACCGAGAGGGTTGTCACTAGTGCAGAAAACGCTAGCGGTGGCGTTCTAAAAACCACCTTGCTGGTGTCAAGGGTCGACGTCACTAATATGGTGCCATTGTTAACCAAATACCGATGGCGTGCGGCCGCACATCATTGTTACTTTTATTACTGGTGGCGTGGCACTATTCACTCACGCCACCACTAAACAAAATAGCAATGGCGTGGGTCATTTACCCACGTTACTACTATTCACTTAGTAGTAGCAACGTGAACATACTCACCAACGCCACCACTAAGTATTTATGGATTTAAAAAGAATACAATTCATCCATGCATCCAAATATTTGTACATTCCTCCATACACTCAAATACATATACTTCACCAGTATATTCAAATACATGCATCCAGTTCATAAATGTAGTATATATATACATTCCACCGCGTGTAGATGTTGTTCGTTGTTGACGTTGCTACAACCTCGTGTGCATGTCGTCCCCACCGTCGTCGCCGCCACAGCTCTGTGTCCATTTCACCATCGCTGTTGCCGGCGCAACCCTGTGTCAATGTTGTCATCGTCAATGCCGCCGCAACAACTTACTTCCAATGGATGTCGTCACACCAATTTATTTCAAGCAAGCACGCAAGCCAAAACATTTCAACAGAGATGCTTAGTTAACAATTCAACGAAGATAGATTCATATGACTAGCTGCATTGCATCACACAGATGAACTATACCAAACAGACAACAAATCTGAATTCTTTCATTGGTTGTTGCAGGAACACTTTTATTAAGGAAATTCATGGAAGTAGCAACTATGAACTACTAGTCTATAGAGGTCATATATAGTTGAAACTCCTAGCTATAGCATTAGCCTTTCTCTTGCACAGCCTAGATTGGAACACATCAGAAATTAATTCAGAAACGTACTTATAAGACCATGAAGGTAAACACTCAGTACTATCATAAACTGGAATACTTCAGTACTTGCCGGTCTATATATAGTACTACTGCCACCAACCGACTACAGGAGTAGGCAACCAATTCACATCCATATGACGTTGTACTACATTCATATTCAGAGGAGCAATAGGCTATATGCAGCTATGCATGTCTCTTTCCTATGATTCAGAGGAGTACATATTTGCTAATTTCACAGTACGACTTAAACAAAGATTACAATTAAAGGGAGATAGCTAGATGTAACTGTACTTACTATCCTTGGTGCAATACGACACATGCTATATATGAGGCATAGAAGGTACCCGGAGCTTGCACCAACTGGCAGCTAGTCATATTTGCATATATAAATGAAAGCAATCAAGGGTAGATCTTGAAATAAACATGAACCATGACCCTGCAATCCAAAACAAGAATGTTAGAGTAGATAAATTAACTGCATGACAACGGAATATTCGCACATGGATGTCCGAAATCATTCATCATCCAATGCAAATTAAATGGACACGATCAGCATCTTCATGGGTGAGTAGACAAGAATAGACAATTATTAAATCCTTCATGTCTAGTATTTGACTACAGGCAAGCAATGCTGAATGATACTAACATATAGAAAACAACTGTTCTAGATCTAGGATTTATTTCTGCGGATCTAAGAAATTAATGCTGAATGATACTAACATGTAAATGATAGGATTTTACAGAGCATGCAGTGCTAAATTTTAGGACCACTAAACAGAAATAAATTAGCATATCAAGAAGCAAGCTTGTAAAACGTCAATGATAATATCAGACGCATATCATCAGCAGCAGTTGAATCGAAGCGAAGCATATCAAGAAGCAAGCTTGTAAAACGTCAATGATAATATCAGACGCATATCATCAGCAGCAGTTGAATCGAAGCGAGCGGCATGGTCAGAACCTGGCTCCCCTCTAAATGATAAGATTTTTATATGAACATGGAATATAAGACAATAAAAATAAGAAAACATATATATATATATATGTGTGTGTGTGTGTGTTGGAATTAAAACTCTGTTGCCACACTGGTATTATCCTAAAGCAACCACATTCATACTAATAATGATTAACTGCCTTTACTATTTTGTATCCACCCTCTAAACATGCAAGTAGGTAAGAATCATGTGAACTACAACTTATTACGGTGATCTAAGAACCAGTCAATAGTTTTTGTGTTGAACTTCACTAATTTGTTTCGCCACCATACGACAAAGTGATCCTACAGAGCAAGAGAACCAGGACATGCATATAGGTCATGTAGAATAAGTCAGCAACTGAGCGCCTTGAAGTGAGCATGGAACTGAATTCCCCAAACTATCGACAAAATATATAATATAACAGCAACATTCGTTCATTATCATGGGTAACATCCAAATTCCTGAAACGAGTCATGTATTAATGTGTATTATGTGGGCTTCCTTCTATCTAAAACCTGACAAACAACGAGAAATATGAAAAACATCCACACGTCTACTTCTAGAAAGAGAAATATGACCCCTTAAATAAGTAATTTGATCCGGTTGGTAAGTTTTACATGATAAAAATTGCAAAATCTCCATTGCCTATTACTGACGACACAATGATTTTATTCGCCTCAAACCTTGAGGCGTAGGTAGTCAGGCCCGTGTGTTGTTTCCTACGCTCCTAGCATTGCATGGCTGATATGTGCACATGTACGTGGCTATGTGTGAGGGAATATACATACTACAAATAGTAGTCTAATTTGATTTGCTCCGTTGGTTTAAGTGGCAACCTAAGCTAGCTCCATTGATGTCGCAACTAAGCACGCGAACTATTTGTTAACGTCGGCAGGCTCTGTACCGTGACCACATCAATCTAGATCAGCTAGAACCATTTAATGAGAATTACCAACAGAAAATTACTAATTGCTTTAATAATTAGATACTGATTTGGGCATCACTACTTGCAGCGACCAATTTGCACACAAATAAACCAATTCGCACAGAAACAAGAGGGGATCGAACCAACTCAGAACAGCAGGTCCAGGTTGCGAAGGGCCCGCGTCGGCATCCCACCGCCAAGGGGAGGCCGAGCCGCACCAGGGAGGCGGACAGGTTTGCCATCGTCTGGGTCTTCCCCACGCCGCTCTTACCCCAGGCCGTCATCACCACCCGCGGCCGCAGCGACGAAGCGGGGTTGCTATCACCACCGTGGGGGTCACCGGATCAGCGTTGGATGCGGGCGATGGAGGTGTGAGCAGCGGGATCTCCCCGAATCCGCCATGGGGAGACGCTAGAGGGAGCGGGGGGCACGCAAGAGGGGGGATGGGCGGCGATGGAGGTGGCAGCGGTGATTTCAGGAGTTGGGGGAAGAGAGTTCGAGAGAGAGAGAGAGAGCGAACGTGACAAAGAGAAAAGAAAGATGGGCTTTGCCAGTTGGGCTGGGCCTCGTGGACATTTGGTCATTTCTACGTCTATAACTTTATTTTTACTGCTAAAAAAGTTATAGTTTTATTTGTGGCGAATGCAGAAATTGCCACTCAACGCTACCAATATCTGGTTAAAAAAACAAAATTTAAAAAGATCGGTCCGATTACTGGTGGCGTGCCACTATTCACCCACGCCACCACTACTTATAGTACCTATGGCGTGGCATATTTTCAAACTATTGGGTCCCAAATACTGGTGGTGTGGATTTTAGGCGGCACGCCACCAGTAACCTATTACTGGTGACGTACCGAATATGCCAACGCCACCACTATTTGAAAAAAATAGTGGTCGCGTGGATTGAAAATGAGGCGCCACCAATTAAAGTTGTGGCTAACCATTTTTCCACTAGTGTCACCATCATCATGTTGCGTCATGGCTTCTTCTCTTTGTGCAATGTGATCTCCCCTTGCCTAACAACAAAGGGGCCGATGGCCCCATAGGTGATCGTGTTCTCTCATGACATCTTTGGCGCGCCAGGTAGGGGGAATTGCTTGCGTGAACCCGAAGCTGTGAACAACGCGTCGAGATTCATCATCAATATTCATCATCTTCTTCTTCATCGATGGTGCCCAAGAAGAAACCAGGTGCGACTGCACACCCTTCCACTTGGAAGGCCCCCTCGCACATGGCCGCGGACACCGTAGGCGCCGCGTCAGTGCTGGGCGAGGCGGATACCACGGGTGGCGCGACCAGTGCAGGGGGTGCCGTCGTTGTGTCCCTGTGGCCGAAGCTGAAGCGGGAGGCACCGTGGGAGGGCAACATCAACAACACCCTAGCGGGCATGAACCGCAAGCTGCGGATGGAGGCAACGTTCAGTCTCCACCACCCTGTCGCAATAGCAGGCGCAGCCGCAGCAGCGACGCCCGCTCTGGCGCTAGTCGTGCCACTCCAGCCGTGCCTGCCACGAGAGCGGCCAATGGACACGCACCCTGCCCGGAGCAAGGTGAGCAAGATGGGGCGCCGAACGGGGTTGCCAATCCCTGTGCATGATCCCCTCATCACCAGACTGCCTTGGCGACCGGTTCGCCACGGCGAGAACACGGCGACGCCCCTGCTGATCCTACCAGGAGTCGAGCGATGTCGCGGTTTGCCTCGTTAGCCATGCCGAGCATGGCTACGGAAGCCATGGCGCGGGCCCAAATTCAGCTAAGAATCCCACCGGCAGCTGATCAAATGGATGAGTGGAGGGCCACCATCTAGAGTTTGATCGCCTTCGCTGAAGCCAAAAAAACCTCAACAGACAGAGCCATCACGGTATCCGCGAGCAACAACAGCAGCCCGGACTACTGGCCGTGTTGAGGGGGTCACAATGATGGTGCAGTCCCCTACGCGGCAGCAAACCCAGAGGCAGCAGCAAGAGCAGCATGTCCATGAACCCGACGAAACATCGATGGCCTCTTCTAATCCGCGAGCCCACCAGGATCAACAACAGGTCCTGGAGGATCGGCGGAGGGAAGCTGCTCGTGTAACCATAGAGCGGCGCCGAGAGACCCGTCGTCAATCCGACAGGCGCAATGGCCCAGGCGTCGATGAACCCGCGCCTAGTGATGGCGGGTATTTGCCTTATGAGGTTGGATGCCCTGCCTTCACTCATGAGCTGCGGCAGATCCGCTGGCCATCTGCCCGAGTGTTCGAGCCGGAGTTACCAGAGAAATACTATGGAAAGTTAAACCCGATAGAGTTCTTAAACATTTACACAATTGCCGTTCAAGTCGCCGGGGGTAAGGATGAGAAGGTGTTCGCCAACTACTTCCCTTTGGCACACAAACCAAATGTGAGGTCATGGCTTATGCACCTGCCAGAGAACTCCATTTCATCATGGGCTGACTTGTGCAATGAATTTCTCAGTGCCTTCACAGTCGTCCACCAAGAACCCGGGCGGCCAGTGACTTGCAAGTTCTTCCACAGTAGGAGGTGGAGAGCTTACGCAAGTATATGTAGAGGTTCAGCCGAGTGCACCGCAACGTCCCAGAAATACACCCCGCAGCCGTGATTGCCGCGTTCCATTCGAACATCCGCAACAGGAGGAGACGTTCTAAGATGAACGTCCGGCTGCTCAAAACCGTCAATGAGTTTTTTACCTTGGTGGATAAATGCACTCGGGCTGAGGAAGGAAGGCGACTTCCTGGGGAGGTGGAAGGAGCCGATGTTGATTTGGCGATGATGATGAGGCCACTAGCCCGAAGAAGAAAGGCAGGAGGCACAACAAGAAACGCAAGGAGAAGTCAGTGTTGGCCGTTGAGGGCTCTGGCGATCTCAGCACCGGCAAGAAAGCCAAAACCAAAGTCCCCTCGCAAGGAAGCTACCGCGTGCGCTGATTGCTGGGAGGCTGCGGCGGCAGAGAAAGCTGGGAAGTCCGATGGGCCATACTGCAAAATCCACCGCACTAAAGGTCTTGATGACCTCCAAGAGTGCCACCAAGTCGAACAGCTTGTTAAAAAGGAAAAGGCAGAATATGAGAACCGCGACAGGGAGAGATACCAAGAAGGTGCTGGCGGAAAAGGCCGCGGCAGTAGAGGGGACCGCCGTGGCAAGGCCCCTCAGGAAAAGAGAAGCCTGCTAAGGGATGACAAGAGTGATGATGGGGATGAAGAAGAAACTAGCGAACAAGAATTCCAGAAGGCAACCGAAGCCATGTGCATTGACGGGGGTGCATCTTTGCACTCCTCTCACCACCAACTAAAGCAGTGGGCGCCTGAGGTCATTGCCATGGAGCCAACTGAAGACTCCCGGAAGCCGCTCAAGTGGTCCCGCACGCCTATCATCTTTGACGAAGAGGACCACCCTGACCGCACTACTGCGGTAGGGAGTTTGTCGTTGTTGGTTTCACTAGCAATTCGCAACCGTAAAGTCACAAGGATGCTATTTGACGGCAGGGCTGGACTGAATCTGATCTCCCCCAAAGTGGTCAGCAAGCTGCAGATCTCTGATGAAGAGCTCAAGGTTACTGGCACGTTCCAAGGAATCAACCCCTGTAGGATCCGTCCTAAAGGGAAGATTACGCTGCCGGTAACGTTTGGTGGAGAGCTGAATTACCGGACCGAGAGGGTTGTGTTTGACGTTGTTGAACTTCCTTTGCCATACAATGGGATCCTTGGTCGTCCGGCTCTGGCAAAGTTCATGTCGGCGTCCCACTATGCTTACAACACTTTGAAGATGCCAGGGCCTGTCGTGGTAGAACACGGCCACCTATGGGGCCATCGGCCCCTTTGTGGTTTGGCAGCGGGGAGGACGCATTGCACAAAGAGCGGAGACCATGGGACAACACGGCAGTGGTGACGCTGGTGGTTTTTACCTAGGTTTGGGCCGCTGAGAAGCGTAAAACCCTACTCCTGCTTTGGTGGATTGATGGAGAGACTGTGAAAAACGCGCGGCGCTCGAGCCCGGCAAGGTCGCCTTGAGGAGAGCAGCTACGCGCGTATGAGTACACGAGGGTCCGAATCCTTTCTAAGGTTGCCACGGTCCTCCTTTTATAGGCTAAGGGGTTACCACAATGGCAAAACAGTCATTACCCAGCGATTAGATAGCTAACAGAGCTATCATACCTAACTCTGGCAGTTAGGACAAAACGCATTAAATGCGCTGCCATGGGTCGCGCTGTGGATGCGGCCCGGCGGGCCTGCCGCGCTGCTTTAGTCATCTTCCACCTGTCTGCTTGACACACCTCTAGACAGGTGTCACATAGAGGTGATCTTCCTCCTAAATGGCTGCCATGTGCCAAATGACATCCACTTAGCTATCTGGAGGCTCGACACCGCACCGATGGATGACTTGCGTTGTGATGCGGTGGAGCGGTGGAGTCTTGGCGGGGATGGAGGCCGCCAGTATCCTCGATAATCCTTGCCGGGGAAGTGTTGGGATTTGTCTTCGGGGTGGACTCGACCTGACAGGGCTCGCCTGCCCGGCAAGGGAGGTTTTTCCTTAGTGATATCTTGTTCACTTGGCTTGTCTTGGTCTTCTTGATCCGCCCTTTGATATCTCAAAGAGCTCTCTCTCTGGATTGGTTCTGTCTTGAATGCTTGGGGTTGTTTGCATTTCTGCCACTTGAGCCTGTGTACAGTCCGGGCAACATACGTGAAGGTTTGTTGCACCGACAGGAGCCCCCGAACCTGGCCCAAACGTGCTGCCGAGCATCGTTGGGGTAGGCCCTATCAGGTTCACAGGCAGGGGTCTTGCGCTGATATTTGCTTTTTCTTGATATTTTCCTTGCTTCTCCATTAACCTATGCTTGAGTCAGTTTCTAGTTTACCCGTGCATCGTGCAAGACATCATGGGGGAGATTTACGCCATGACCCGTGGGTCGCCCACGTCCCACGTTCACGGGGCGGTAACTGCCATTCCACTAACCGCCCTGCCCCCGCCGTTACTACCACGTATGCCTCATCCATTGTGCAGCGTTGGTGGCGGACGCAGAGGGCAGGGGAATGAGTGCCAAGGCAGAAAGCCATGCGCCATGGATAGGCGCAGGAGGTCGATCTTGATTCCGTGCGCCGTTAGTGACGCAGAGGAGTTGGATTGGTCGATCGGGGCGGTTGCCTCCTGGGTGAGGAGCCAGCCCCCTGTCTTGTTCGCCTATAAAAGGGACATGGGCGAGGTGCTGGCTCACACCCATCTCCTCCTCCTTCCGCCTGATATTATCTCTCCTCCATGGTGAGGGGGAGAGGGTGTAGTGGCACCCCAGTGGTGGCGACGAGGTCTTCTGCTCGACAGTACCTCCCTCCTCCTGTTGGGGACATGGGGGCGGAGCCCGCCGTGAGAGGAGGTGGGAGAGGACGTGGCCGTGGTCATCGTGGTGCTCGGGGTCAAGGAGGACGGGGCAGTGTTCTGATCGCACCTCCTCCGGCCGCCCAGGACCCGAACGAAGGCCACGTCGTGAACCAGGCGCTGGAGTTTATCGTCAAGCTGCGCTGGCCCCTGCGCAGCCGTCTTCGGCTTCCCACCCCATTTGCAAAGGTGATGGAGGTCGAGTAGCCGCCGGGGCTGAGGCTGCACATGAGGGGCTGCTGCAATGGCAGCATGCGGGCGGACGTGGAGTTCCCTGCTCCTCATGTCATGCTTCTACGGCATGGCTGGAAGACCTTCGCCCGTCCCCATTGCTTGGCGGCCGGGCACGTTCTCCATTTCAAGTTAATGGACGCCGTCCTGCTCTACGTCATGGCCTTTGGGCATTCGGGTGCTCGCTTAGGGTGCTGCCCGGAGAGCTCGACTGACGATGAAAGCTCCTCCTCGAGCGATAGCGACGAGGAGGACAGTGACGGCAATGACGACGGCGCCGATGGGGAGGATGACGGCTCCGACTCCGGCTGAACGCCGGCCGCACTGTCACCGTCAGCGGAGGACCGGCGGCACCACCATCTACACCTGCATCTCCTCCCCGGCAAGGCGATTTTCCGGGGTGTTGGGTGTGGATGGTGTCTCCGGCTCCTCCAGCAATCTTCCAGCTGGACCCCGGCAGGCTTCCCCGTGGACTCCAGCTTGTCTGCCCTGCCATGTCCTGCTGGCCTTGGTGCGGTGACCAGGGCATCGCCTAGCCGCTCTCCCCACCCATCAACTTCGTCCGCGCCCTCTCGATCTTGTCAGGGTGTGTCCTGCAGGTCTTGACGGGGTCAGGTTGGGCTTCTGCCCAGACACTCCTTTTGCCCTCTTCACCTCCTGCTGTAGTTCCTAGGAGGAGAGTGACAAGAAAGGGATTACGGGGCACTTATCTTTTTTCAATCTAAAATATGTAGGCACTTGCCAAACTTTAGCTTCAAATATGTAATCTCCTCTATCCATGTTTGTACTCTGTAAGCTTTGTACTCGTTTATCCGCATATTAATGAAAAAAGACGGTCTTGTCGAGTACTTGTGCATGTACTATATCCATGCAGAGGAGGAGTGCCTCTATACTTTTAAGTAAACAAGTTTTCTCCGGCAAGCTATCCTACCGGGCGCCTTCCGTTTGTTGCCGCGGGGCTGGGCCTGCCGGGCTCAAAACTATGGAAGGGGACCGGCCCCTCGTCGAACCCTGTTCATCAAAAGCCACTACAACCATCTTGACTGAAGCAACGTTCGGGTCAAAGGATGGGAGCGCAAATGCTTCGAGGGTGACAAAGTTTCTCTATGCACAAGTTTTCTTCTTACAGAGACATGTATGGACAAGAGGGAACTTATCTGTTTGGTTTGTCGGGGATCAATATGTGAGCTTGTTTCCGTTTCCCCTTTTTGGGACCGAGTGCGCGGCAATAGTCCTGCAGTTAGTGCAGAGGAAAATAAAGCAACATATGATCTCATCTACATGATCAAGGCATGTTCATGTTATGCTATGCATGCATGCAAGTTTTTGGGGGCCCCCAGTGCTTCGTTTTATTGTCTGTGCTCAAGGTCTGTGCCTGGCTTTGTACAAAGGGTTACATGCGCATCCGCAAGGCTTGTACAAAAGGGCGGCCGCCGGGAAGGGCCCGACAGCCGTGCCTTACGGGTAGAAGTTACGAAGATGCTCAATGTTCCATGAGTTTTGCAACTGAATGCCATCTTCGGTCTCCAGACGGACTGCGCCGGGTCTGGTGACTCGTACTACCCGGTAAGGGCCTTCCCACTACAGCGTCAACTTGTTTGCACCCTTGGCAGACTGAACACGCCTAAGGACAAGGTCGCCTTCCTCAAGGCTCCGGGCATGAACCCTGCGGCTGTGATACCAACACAGGGCTTGCTGGTAGCGTGCAGCACACGTAGCAGCCCGGAGACGGTTCTCCTCAAGGAGCACGACATCGTCATGCCGGTGCTGCTCTTGCTCTACTTCATCGTAGGCAAATACTCGAGGTGACCCATATATGAGTTCCGTGGGGATCACTGCTTCTGCCCCATAGACTAGGGAGAAGGGAGTCTGGCCTGTAGCTCGATTTGGTGTCGTATGGAGGAACCAAAGTACCACCGGCAGCTCGTCGATCCAGCGTCTGCCGCACTTCCGCAGCTTGTCGAAAAGTTCTGGTCTTGAGTCCTCGCAGCACTTCAGCGTTCATCTTCTCAGCTTGTCCATTGCTCCTGGGATGAGCAATAGAGGCGAATGAAACCTTGCTTCCGAGGGTTTGAACGTATTGCATGAAGGCGCGGAGTGTGAATTGGGTGCCGTTGTCAGTGATGACTCTGGTGGGTACTCCGAAGCGGCACACCAATCCCTTCAAGAACTTGATAGCTGACTGTGCAGTCACCTTTCTCACAGGCTCCACCTCCGGCCACTTTGTAAACTTGTCGATTGCAACGTAGAAGAATTCAAAGCCCCCGGTAGCACGAGGGAAGGGGCGCAAGATGTCGAGCTCCCAGACCGAAAATGGCCATGACAAAGGGATCGTCTGGAGAGCTTGAGCAGGTTGATGGATATTCTTGTAGTGGAACTAGCAGGCTTCACATCTAGTGACTAGCTCAGTTGCATCTTGGAGGGCCGTGGCCAAGTAGAAACCTTGCCAGAAAGCTTTTCTGCATCTCTGCCAATAGTTCCTTCCCCTCTTCCCGGCAAATGCACTTCAATTTCACACCGTTGGGCCTCCTTCTGTATAGTGTTTCATCGACAAACTGATACATACTGGCCCTCCGGGCTACTCTTTCAGCTTCTTCATGCTCTTCGGGAAGTTCTCCTGTTTGAAGGTAACGGACTATGTGCCGTGCCCAAGTTCAAGCCTGAGGCTCGACAACAAGGATCAACAGCACCTCCTCATACGTGGGAGCACATATCTCGACCGCAAGAACTGGTAGTTTGGTGGGTGGGTGCTGCTCACCAGGCAAAGTGGAGTTGTTCCCGCCAACCTCTCTGCCGGGGGCTTCGAGAAGCTCTGCAGGGAGAGGCTTGCCGGAGTCCAGTTTCCTCCTCTTTCTGGCCTTTGTTGCCGGGGATACTGAGGGTTGAGTCAGGTGGAGAACAAAAGTCCCTGGTTCCATAGGAAGCTTTTGCGCAGCGCATTTTGACAGATGATCAGCAATGCTGTTTTCCGCACGTGGCACGTGCGCTGTTTGCAATCCGTCAAAATCCTCCTCCAACTTCCTCACCTCTTCGACGTATGCCTCCATCAATGGACTCTGCTAATCCTTGTTCACTTGTCTCACCACAAGCTGTGAGTCTCCACGAATGATCAACTTCTTAATCCCCAATTCTGTTGCAATCTTGAGCCTGGCAAGCAGTCCTTCATATTCCGCAGTGTTGGTGGTAGCTTTCTCCTGGGGAAAATGCATTTGGACCACATACTTGAGGTGTTCTCCAGTGGGTGCGACAAGGAGCACGCCAGCCCCTGCACCTTGCAGCGAGAAGGCACCATCAAAATACATGATCCGCTCTTGGGAGGCCTCCTTGCCGGGGATAACTGTTTCTGGAGTTTCTTCATATGGGGTTGGTGTCCATTCCGCGACGAACTCTGCCAATGCCCTACTCTAAATGGTTGATGTACTCTCATACTTCAGACCAAAGCTTGACAATTCCATAGCCCATTCTACTATTCTGCCAGTGGCCTCCGGGTTCCTCAGTATGCATTGCAAAGGAAAGCGGGTGACAACTGTGATCTCGTGGGCTTGGAAGTAGTGGTGTAGTTTCCTCGAGGCCATGATGAGGCCAAAGATCAACTTTTGCATGCCAGAGTTCCTTGATCTAGCCCCCTGCAATAGGGAGCTGACAAAGTACACTGGCCGCTGCCCCACCTTCTTCTTTGCTATGGTCTTGGAATTGTCCCCGTTATCCTGTTCTTCTTTCTCCTGATCTGCACCGGAACTTGCCGGGTTAGGTTCACTTTCCTCTCCGGAGGGGGCAGTAGCTGCGGCTACTCCTTCATCCACTTCCCGCTGCGCCACCAATGCTGCACTAACCGCTTGATTGGTTGCCGCTAGGTACAGCAGCAACGGCTCCTGTGGTTTAGGAGCGACCGAGGTGGGAGCAGAGGAAAGATAGGTCTTCAAGTCTCGCAGCGCTGCTTATGCCTCTGGGGTCCACATCATTGGCCCTACCTTCTTCAAAATTTTGAAGAACGGCAAGGCATGCTCGGCAAACTTGGAAATGAACCTACTCAGTGTGGCAACGCATCCGGTCAGGCGCCTCACGTCTTTAACGGTCTTGGGTGCTTGAATCTATTCGATCGCCTTGATCTTGTCTGGGTTGGCCTCTATCCTCAGTTGGGATACAAAGAAACCAAGCAGCTTGCCGGAGGGAATGCCAAACACACACTTCTCAGGGTTTAACTTCAAGTTGATCTTGCATAGATTCGCAAAGGTCTCTTCCAAGTCCTGAATGAGAGTTGATTTGTCCTTGGTCTTGACTACTATGTCATCCATCTAAGCTTCAATATTCTTATGCAATTGAGGCTCAAAACCAATTTGCACTGCCTTTGGAAAAGTGGATCCTGCGCTCCTCAACCCGAAAGGCATCCGCACAAAGCAGTACATGCCACACGGGGTTATGAACGAGGTCTTCTCCTCGTCCTCCTTGGACATGAAGATCCGATGGTACCCAGAGTATGCATCCAAGAAGGAAAGCAGATCACACCCGGAAGTGGAATCTACAATCTGGTCGATGCGTGGCAAGGGGAATGGGTCCTTCAGGCATGCCTTATTCAGATCCGTGAAGTCTATGCAAAGCCTCCATTTCCCATTCGCCTTGCGGACCACCACCGGGTTCGCCAACCATGTTGGGTGCAATACTCCTCTGACCAAACCAGCGGCTTCAAGCTTCTTGATTTCCTCGGCAATGAACTGTTGCCGTTCCAAAGCTTGCTTCCTGACTTTCTGCTTCACGGGCCAGGCATGAGGGCGGACAGCTAGGTGGTGCTCGATTACCTCCCTGGGAACACCGGGCAAGTCAGATGGTTGCCAGGCAAACACATCTACATTCGCCCGCGGGAAGGCAACGAGCGCGCTTTCCTATTTGTCATCAAGGGTGGAGCTAATGGTGAACGTACCACCAACGCCATCCAGCCCTGTCGGGACCTTCTTCACCATAGGTGAGGCAACCTTGGGCTTCTTGCTAGTGGAGCTCTCCGGCAAATCATCGATGGGTGCAGCACACTCCGAAGAGGTGCGCTTCCCGGATTCCTTGCCGGTAACCTCGCTAGCTTTATTCCCTTTCTTACTTTCCTTGGCGGGAGCTGCAGCTTCCGTAGCCTCAGCGGCGACTGCGTCTCAGTGCATCTTATCCACGCATATGATTGCGTCCTTCTTGTCTGATAGAATGGAAATGACGCCCATCGGCCCTGGCATTTTCAGCGTGTTGTAGGCATAGTGAGATGCCGCCATGAATTTTGCCAGGGCTGGACGACCGAGGATTCCATTGTACGGCAGGGGGAGATCAACCACATCAAATACAACCTCCTTGGTCCAGTGGTTCAATTCTCCTCCAAATGTCACCGGCAGCGTGATCTTTCCCTTAGGACGACTCCTGCCGGGGTTGATCCCTTGGAAAGTGCCAGTAATCTTGAGCTCTTCATCTGATATTTGAAGCTTGTTGGGCACCTTGGGGCAAATCAGATTCAACCCAGCCCGGCCATCAACCAACATCTTCGTGACCTTGGGGTTGCGGATTGTTGGTGAAGCCAACAACGGCAAGCACCCTACCGCAGTGATGCGGTCAGGGTGATCCTCTTCGTCGAAAATGATGGGCGTGCAGGGCCATTTGAGCGGTTTCCGGGAGTCTGCTGCTGGCTCTATGGCATAGACCTCACGCGCCCACTGTTTAAGCTGGCGGTGAGAGGAGTGCAAAGATGCGCCTCCGTCAATGCACAGGGCATCAGTGGCTTTCTAGAACTCTTGCTCACTGGTTTCCTCTTCATCCCCTTCATCACTTTCGTCTTCGCCTTCTTTCTTCTCATGGCCTCTTGCAGGTCTCTCTGGATGCTGGGGAACCTTGCCCCAGCGGCCTCCTCTGCCGCCTCGGCCTTTCCCGCCAATACCTTCTTGGTCTCTTTCCTTGTCACGCTTCTCGTACTCAGCTTTCTGCTTCTTGACAAGTTGCTCAACTTGGTGACACTCTTGGAGATCATGGCCCTTGGTCCGGTGGATCTTGTAGTATGGCCCGTCAGCCTTCCTAGCCTTTTCGGCTACCGCAACCTCCCGGCAATCAGTGCACAGGGCAACTTCCTTGCCGGGGCTTTGGTCTTGGCCTTCTTGCCGGTACTAGGAGTGCCAGAGCCCTCAGTAGCCAATACTGCCTTTTCCCTGCACTTCTTGTTGCGTTTCTTGTTCTTCCTCTTCGGGTCAGCGGCATCATCGTCATCCTCTGATTCGACTTCGATGCCATCTCCTTCTCCAGGGAGTCGCCTCCCTTCCTCTGTTCTGGCACACTTATCTGCCAAAGTGTATAGCTTATTCACAGTCTTGGGCAACCGAACGTTCATCTTGGAACGTATCATCCTGTTGCACACGTTGGACTGGAACGCAGCAATCACAGTTGCCGGGTGGATGTCTGGGATGTTTTTGTGCACCCGGCTAAACCTCTGTAATGTACTTCCGCAAGCTCTCCCTTTCCTTTTGTGGAAAGAGCTGTAGATCGCTGGGCCGTCCTGGTTCTTGATGGCCGCCCGTGAAGGCGCCAACAAACTCATGGCACAAGTCATCCCATGATGAGATGGAATTCTCCGGAAGGTGCATCAGCCATGACCTCACATTCAGCTTGAGCACCAAAGAGAAGTAATTGGTGAACACCTTCTCATCTCTTCCTCTGGCAGCTTGAACAGTGATAGTGTAAATGCTCAAGAACTCTGTCAGGTTCAACCTTTCATCATACTTCTCTGGTATCTCTGGCTTGAAAACGCGGGCAGAAGGCCAACGAACTTGCCTCAGCTCATGAGTGAAGGCACGGCACCCAACCTCGAAAGGCAAGTATCCGCCTTCACTGGGCGCTGGTTCGTCGACGTCTGGGCCATTGCGCCTGTTAGATTGGCGGCAGGTTTCGCGGCGTCGTTCTATGGTGACACGCGCGTCCTCCGAGGACCTGCTGCTGATCTTGACAGGCCCGAGGGTCAGATGAAGCCAATGATACCTCGTCGGGCTCCTGGTTGCGTGGTCTAGTTGTGGTCCTTGCGCTGGCTGTCGCGGAGGGGACTGTACCGTTGGAGTGGCCCCTTCAGCATGGTCAGCAGCTTGGGCCATGTTTGTCGCTTGCGGGAGCCGTGGCTGATCCGCCCGCTGTGATCCTCCCGCTTCAGAAAAACCGATCAAACTCTAGATGGTGGCTCTCCACTCATCCATTTGATCGGCCTCTCGTGGGAATCTCAGCAGGAGTTGGGCTCTCGCGATGGCTTCTGAAGCAGTGCTTGGCATAGACAACGACGTAGACCGCGACGTCGCTCAGCTTCTGCCAGTACCAGTGGTGGCGCCACCATGCTCTTGTCGCCACAAGCCAGCCGCCATGGTGGTACGGTGGCGAGATGGGTGCACCTGGGGGTTGATGACCCCGTTCGGCGCTTCGTCTTGGTTACCCCGCCGTTGTGCCCATTGCAGGGGCAGCCCGGGGGCCGCGGTTCACACTGGAGCGAGCGTTGTCACTGTGGCTGTGCCCTTCGACATGGTGGGGGGGGGGGGTAGAGACTGAACGTTCTCCCCACTCGTGCGCTGTGGGGCACGGCCATTGGAATGCTGATGATGCCGCCCTCCTCCGGTGTTTTCTGCCCCCGCTTCGGCCGCGGGGGGAACGATGACAGCGCCGCCTGCACCAGTCACGTTCCCCATGGCGTCTGCGTCCCCCGACGCCGCTACAGCCCCCATAGTATCGGCGGCTACAGGCGAGGGGGCCTTCGAGATGGAAGGGTCAGCAGTCGCGCCGGACTTCTTCTTGGGCGCCATGGATGATGAAGAAGATGATGATGATGTAGACTGATGCGCTGTTCACGACTTCGGATTCGCACAAGCACCCCCCCTACTTGGCACGCCAAAGATGTCATGGTAGAACATGGCCACCTATGGGGCCATCGGGCCCTTTGTGGTTCAGCAGGGGGAGGACGCATTGCACAAAGAGCGGAGGCCATGGGACAGCATGGTAGTGGTGACGCTGGTGGTTTTTACCCAGGTTCGGGCCACAGAGAAGCATAAAACCCTACTCCTGCTTTGGTGGATTGATGGAGAGACCATGAAGAATGCGCGGCGCTCAAGCCCGACAAGGTCACCTTGGGGAGAGCAGCTACGCGCGTATGAGTACACGAGTGTCCGAATCCTTTCTAAGGTTGCCACGGTCCTCCTTTTATAGGCTAAGGGTTTACCACAATGGCAAAATAGTCATTACCCAGCGATTAGATAGCTAAAAGTGTCGCGCTGCCATGTGCCGCGCTGCCATGTGTCGCGCTATGGATGTGGCCCGGCGGGCCTGCCGCGCCGCTTTAGTCATCTTCCACCTATCTGCTTGACACGCCTCTGGACAGGTGTGATATAGAGGTGATCTTCCTCCTAAATGGATGCCACGTACCAAATAACAGCCATTTAGCTATCTGGAGGATCGACACCACACCGATTGATGACTTGCGTTGCGATGCGTTGGAGGCCGCCAGCAGCCCCGGCAATCCTTGCCGGGGAAGTCTTGGGATTTGTCTTCGGGGTGGCCTCGACCTGACCGGGCTCGCCTTCCCGGCAAGGGAGGTTTTTCTTTAGTGATATCTTGTTCACTTGGCTTGTCTTGGTCTTCTTGATCCGCCCTTTGATATCTCAAAGAGCTCTCTCTCTGGCTTAGTTCTGTCTTGAATGCTTGGGGTTGTTTGCATTTCTGCCACTTAAGCCTTTGTATAGTTCGGGCAACATACGTGAAGGTTTGTTGCACCGTCAGGGCCGATGGGCATCATCTCCATCCCATCAGACAAGAAAGATGGAATCATATGTGTGGACAAGATGTATCGGGACGCTATAGCAGTTGAGGCTGAAGAAGCCACAGATCCCGCCAAGGAAACAAAGAAGGGAAAGAAGGCTAGCAGAGATGCCGGTCAGGAATCCAGGAACTGCGCCTCTCCGGAGTGCGCTGCACCTGTTGATGACTAGCCGGAGAGTTCCACTAGTAAGAGGTCCAAGGTTGCTTCACCTGCGGTGAAGAGGGTCCTGGCAAGGCAGGATGGCGCTGACGGTATGTTCACCATCATCGCCACCCTTGATGACAAATAGGAAAGCGAGCTCGTTGCCTTCCTGCGGGCGAATGTCGATGTGTTTTCTTGGCAAACATCTGACATCCCTGGCGTTCCTAGGGAGGTAATCAAGCACCACCTCGCTGTCTGTCCTCATGCTCGGCCCATCAAGCAGAAGGTCAGGAAGCAGACTTTGGTACGGCAGCAGTTTATTGCCGAGGAAATCAAGAAACTTGAAGCAGCTGGTTTAGTTAGGGGAGTGCTGCATCCAACATGGCTAGCGAACCCGGTGGTAGTGCACAAGGCAAATGGGAAGTGGAGGCTCTGCATTGACTTCACAGACCTGAACAAGGCATGCCCATACGACCCTTCCCCCCTGCCGTGCATTGATCAGATTGTAGATCCACTTCCGGGTGTGATCTGCTCTCCTTTTTAGATGCGTACTCTGGGTACCATCAGATATTCATGTCTAAGGAAGATGAAGAGAAGACCGCGTTCATAACTCCATGTGGCACGTACTGCTTCGTACGTATGCCTTTTCGGTTAAAGAGAGCTGGATCCACTTTTGGAAGGGCAGTACAAATTGGTTTTTAGACTCAGCTGCACAGAAATGTGGAAGCTCACATGGATGTTATAGTGGTAAAAACCAAGGATAGATCAACGCTCATTCATGATTTGGAAGAGACCTTTGCAAACTTGCGCAAGATAAACTTGAAGTTAAACCTCGAGAAGTGTGTGTTTGGTGTTCTCTCCGGCAAGCTACTTGGTTTCTTTGTATCTCACCGGGGGTAGAAGCCAACCCTAACAAAATCAGAGCAATCGAGCAAATCCAAGAACCAAGGACTATTAAAGATGTGAGACGTTTGACTGGATGCGTTGCCACGCTGAGTAGGTTCATTTCCAAGTCCGCCGAGCGTGCCTTTCATTTCTTCAAAATTATGAAGAAGGCAGGCCCGATGAAGTGGACTCCAGAGGCAGAAGCAGCGCTGCAGGACCTGAAATCCTATCTTTCCTTTGCTCCCACCTTAGTCGCTCCAAAACCACAAGAACCGTTGCTGCTGTACTTAGCGGCAACAAACCAAGTGGTTAGTGCAGCACTGGTGGCGCAGCGGGAAGTAGATGAAGAGGCAGCTGCAGCAACTGTCCTTTCCAGAGATGAAACTAAACCAGCCGCAACAGAATTGAACATAGCTCAAGGAAAAGTAGAGCAAGTTAGCAAAGGCAGTCCTGAAACCGTGGCAAAGAAGAAAGTGGTGCAACGGCCAGTGTACTTTGTCAGCTCCTTGTTACAGGGGGCTAGGTCAAGGTACTCTCGAGTGCAAAAGCTGATCTTCGGCCTCATCATGGTCTCGAAGAAACTACGCCATTACTTCCAAGCCCACGAGATCACTATTGTTCCCCGTTTCCCGCTGCAGCGCATACTGAGGAACCCCTTAGCCACTAGCAGGATAGTTGAGTGGGCACTAGAGCTGTCTAGCTTTGGCCTGAAGTACGAAAGTACCTCAACCATTCAAAGCAGTGTGTTGGCAGAGTTCATTGCAGAATTTACGCCAACTCCAGATTAAGAAATACCAAAAATAGTTATGCCCGGCAAGGAAGCGCCTCAGGAGTGGATCATGTATTTTGATGGTGCTTTCTCCTTGCAGGGCGCTGGGGCTGGTGTGCTCCTTGTTGCGCCCATCGGAGAGCATATCAGGTATGTGGTTCAGATGCACTTTCCCTGGGAAAAGGCCACCAACAACACTGCTGAGGACGAGGCGCTCCTTGCCAGACTCAGAATCGCGGTGGAGTTGGGAATCAAGAAATTGGTCATCCGCGGAGACTCGCAGCTCGTGGTGAGGCAAGTCAATAAGGATTACCAGAGTCCATTGATGGAGGCATACACAGAGGAAGTGAGAAATTTGGAGGAGTACTTTGATGGATTACAAACAAAGCACGTGCCACGTGTGGAGAACAGCATTGCTGATTATTTATCAAAGTGCGCCGCACAAAAGCTCCCAGTGGAAACAGGGAATTTTGTCCTTCACCTAACTCAACTGTCAGTGTCCCCTTCAATGATGGCCAGAAAAAAGGAGGAAATTGGACTCCGGCAAGTATCTCCCGGCAAGGCTTCCCGAGGCCGCTGGTATAGAGGCTATCGGGAACAACTCTACTTCGGTTGGTGAGCAGCACTCTCTCGCGGAACCACAAGTTCTTGCGGTCGAGGTGAGCACTCCCATGAATGAGGAGGTGATGTTGGTTATTATTGTCAAGCCTCAGGCTGCAACTTGGGCACAGCACATAGTCCACTACCTTCAAACAGGAGAACTTCTCGAAGAGCTAGAAGAAGCTGAAAGAGTAGCCCGAAGGTCAAATATGAACCGCTTTGTGAATGACACACTGTACAGAAAAAGACTAAATGGTGTGAAATTGAAGTGCATTTGCCGGGAAGATGGACAGAAGATGCTAGCAGAGATACACAAGGGCGTGTGTGGCTCCCACATTGGATCAAGAGCCCTGGTTGGAAAAGCTTTCCGGTAGGGTTTCTACTGGCCCACAGCCCTCCAGGATGCAACTGAGCTAGTCACCAAATGTGAAGCCTGCCAGTTCCACTCCAAGAACATCCATCAACCAGATCAAGCTCTCCAGACGATCCCTTTATCCTGGCCATTTTTGGTCTGGGGGCTCGACATCTTGGGCCCCTTCCCCCGTGCTACCGGGGGCTTTGAATTCTTGTACGTTGCAATCGACAAGTTTACAAAGTGGCCGGAAGTGGAGCCAGTGAGGAAGGTAACCGCACAATCAGCTATCAAGTTCTTGAAAGGATTGGTGTGCCGTTTTGGTGTACCCGCCAGAGTGATCATCGATAATGGCACCCAATTCACAAGTCGTGCCTTCATGCAGTACATCCAAAACCTTGGGAGCAGGGTCTCTTGCTTCTGTTGCTCATCCCCAGAGCAATGGGCAAGCTGAGAGGATGAATGCTGAAGTGCTGCATGCACTCAAGACAAGAACATTTGATAAGTTGAAGAAATGCAGCAGACGCTGGATCGACGAGCTGCCGGAGGTTCTTTGGTCCCTCCGTACGACACCAAATTGAGCCACCAACCAGACTCCCTTCTCCCTAGTGTATGGGGCAGAAGCAGTGCTCCCCACAGAACGCACATACGGGTTACCTCGAGTACTTGCCTACGATGAAGTAGAGCAAGAGCATCTTCGGCATGATGATGCCTTGATCCTCGAGGAAGATTGTCTCCGGGCCGCTGTGCGTGCTGTACGCTACCAGCAAGCCTTGCGCCGCTATCATAGCCGCAGGATTCATGCCCAGAGCCTTGAGGAAGGAGACCTTGTCCTTAGGCGTGTTCAGTCCGCCAAGGGTTCCAACAAGTTGACGCCGAAGTGGGAAGGCCCTTATCGGGTAGTACGAGTCACCAGACCTGGCGCAGTCCGTCTGGAGACCGAAGATGGCATTAAAGTGCAAAACTCATGAAATATTGAGCATCTTCGCAAGTTCTACCCATAAGGCATGGCTGCCGGGCTTAGCCTTGGTAGCCACCTTTTGTACATGCCTTGTTGATGTAGCGCTTTGTACAAAGCCAGGCGCAGACCCTGTGCAAAGATAATAAAACAAAGCGCCGGCGCCTAAAACTTGCATGCTTGATTATATTAGCATAACTCAGCCATGATCATTTAGGAAAGGTCATATGTTGTTGTTTTTCTCCTGTGCTAACTACAGGGCCCCTGCCGTGGATAAAATCCCAAGGACGAAAAGTGAGAACATGCCTGCTTATCGACCCTCGGCAACATAAATCAGATAAGTTACCATAGCCATCCATAGTGTACCTTCGTGTGAAAAACTTGTGCGTAGAAAGACCTTGTCACCTTTAAACATTTGTGCTCCCATCCTCGGATTCGAAGATTACTTCAATCCGGTTGGTCATAGTAGCATTTGGAGAAAGGATTGACAAGGGGCCGATGCTCCTCCATGCTCCTATCTCACCAGGCAGAGCCCTGCAGCAGCAACGGAAGTGACCAGCAGGATGGCTTGCCGGAAAGCCTTGTTTACTTAAGAGTATAGAGGATTTGTTTCTCAACATGGACATAATACATGCACAAGCGCCCGGCAAGCATTTTTTCATTAGTATGGGGAAAAACAAGTACAGATCATACAAAGTACAAACATGGGTGGGAAGGAACTACAATGGGAGGTGAAGAGGGCGCAGCCTGACCTCGTTAGGGCCTGCGGGACGCAGCCTGACAAGATCGGGAGGGGCGGGAGCGAAGATGACGGACGGAGAGAGCGGCTTGGCGATGGCCTAGTCACACTGCCAATACCAGCGGAACGTGGCAGGAGAGACACCAGCAGGGAAGAAGAAGCCGGAGTCCACGGGGAAGCCTGCCGGAGTGCAGCTGGAGGAGGCGGAGACATCCACATCCAACACCCCGGCAAATCGCTTCGCCGGGGACAAGAACAGGTGCAGATGATGGTACTGACAGAGACGGTGCAGTCGGCGCTCAGCTAGAGTCTGAGCCGCCGTCCTCCCGCTCGGTGCCGTCGTCATCGCTGTCACTGTCCTCTTCGTCGCTGTCGCTCGAGGAGGAGCTTTCGTCGTCGGTCGAGCTCTCCATGCAGCACCCTAAGCAAGCACCCGAACGCCCGAAGACTTTGATGGAGAGCAGATCTGGCTCCGTTAATTTGAAATGGAGAACATGCCCCACCGCCAAGCTATGGGCACGTCCAAAGGTTTTCGAGCCACGCCAGAGGAGCATGACATGAGGTGCGGGAAACTCCACGTCTGCCCGCATGTTGCCATTACAGCAACCCTTCATGTGCAGCTTCAACCCTGGCGGCTGTTCTACCTCCATCACCCTTGCGAAAGGGGTAGGGAGCTGAAGGCGGCTGCACGGGGGCCCGTGCAGCTTGACGATGAAATCCAACGGCTGGTCCCCTATGTGGCCCTCCATCGGAGCCAGGCGACCGGGGATGGAGCGACCAGAACATCACCGCATCCTCCTCGGCCCCGAGCGCCACGACGGCTGTGCCCACGCCCTGCGACACCACTTCGTGCACTGGATTCAGCCGTTGCGCCTTCAGCTGGGGCAGGAAGGCGCTGCCGAGAAGAGACTCTCGTCGCCATCGCTGGAGCACGACCATGTCCTCTTCCCCTGACCATAGTGGAAGAAAGACGCGAGAAGAAGATAGAGGAGGTGTGTGTGCGTGAGCCCTCTACCCATGCCTCCTTTTATAAGGGAGCATGGTCGGGGGCTGGCTCCTCACCACCCAGGAGGCAACCGCCCCACTCTACCAATCCAGTCCCTCTGCGTCGCTGACGACGTCCGGAATCAAGACCGCACTCCCGCGCCTATCCTCGGCGCCGAGCTTTCTGCCATGGCCCTCATTCCCGCACCCTACACATCTGCCACCAATCCTGCACAATGCATGCAGCATACGTGGCGGAAACGGTAGGAGTAGTGGGATGAGTAATATTGGCAGTTACCTTCCCGTGAACGTGGGTGACCCGCAGGTCACGACGTGGGTTGCCCCGTGTCACTCCGCACGACTCACGAAAAAATCAGAAACTGATTCAATCACAGGTTAATGAAGAAGCAAGGAGAACGTCAAGGGAGACGTAAATCCCATAGTGCCATGGCTCAGGTGCTCGCATGTGTAGTTGTTGGGGCCTACCCCAACGATGCTCGGCAGCATGTATGGGCCAGGCCCGGGGGCTCCTGTCGGTACAACGATCATTTACGTTCATTGCCCGGTCTCACACTTCGTGACTACATCCTTGAGCTCCAAATGCACTTCAGCCACTCGAGCCTCGTGCTTCTCTCTGGCGGTCTTTGCCTTCTCAAGTTCGGTAGCCGCCTTTTCGGCAGCCGCTTTCTTCTTGGCCGCCTCAGCCAAGGCCTTCTTCAGCGCCGCCTTAAGGCCCTCAACCTCCACGGCGGCAGCTGCATGCACCAAACACCATACGCTCAGCATACAGTCCGGACTGTAAGTATCCGGCGGTGTCAACTATTTATATCGACAAGAGCTTACCTTGTGCCTCATCAAGCCGTTTGTTGACGAGGTCAAGCTCTTCATCGGAGCATTTAAGCTTCCGATCAATCTCCTCCAGGGCAGTGGCGTTAGCAGCCGCGGCCAAGGATGATCCCTGCGATATCAAATCAATCATGACACTTTAAAAGCTGGCCTATGGATATTCGACCCTCTACAAGGTTTTTTGCAAACCTCATAGAGTTTCGGGGGCTGTTATACATATACGGCCTACTCAAACTTTGACCAAAAAAGTAAAGACCATTTTTTTGGGAAAAGTACATTACTTAACTCACCTCAAAGCCTGTTAGAAGGCACTAGACGGTGTCGTTCAGTCCAGTTTGGACGAACCGAACAACCCATAGAACTGTACCCATGAGGGCGCGGTGCCCGTCGATGATGACGGAATTGTTTACCAGCTCGTCCAGCGCATCCAGCCAGCCCGTCACCGCCTGGTTGGTGGTGTCCGGTGCGGGTGGACGGACTTCAACCTCCTCTCCATCAGAAAGCGGGACCGCACCTGTGAAGGCCTTGGGGGCTCGGGTGCGGCCGGCTGGGAGGGTCCGGACGGTCTGGATTCGCCACCCGCATTAGCCAGGAGGGACGCACCCTCCTGGTCTTCGGTGACCAAGGCGTCAGCCTCGGCCATGGTGGCATCGCCCTCCTCCCCCGTGTTTAGACGGAGAGGGGTCCTTCAGGACAGCACTTCCCCCACCTCTTAGAGGTTCAGGGGAGGTGCCGAGCGCGACGCGGATCCGCTGTCCGCCTATTCGGTGGGCGGAGATGTCCCCTCCGAGGTCTGCTCGGCGGGTTGGCCGCGTGGTGGGCTGTGACATCATATAATCAGCTTCCATGAGTAAGGGACTGGTAAAAATAAAGCAACTAAAAACGCCAAAATGCATACCTGGCAGCGGGGGGCTTGACTCTAGGTTCCCTATCTAGAACCTTTTCGGACGCCATAGACTCCTCTTCAAAGTCCGAGCTATCGGACAGGATCAACTTGGGCCGGCACTGCCTCTTCTTAACCCGATGAGGCTGCTCCTCCTCGACGTCCCCAGACGCGACCCTCTTCTTGGAGTGGGAGGAGGTGCTCTCCTCCTCGTCCTCCTCCGATTGACCATCTTGGGCAGATGGGGCGGCAGCGTCAAATATGGACCAGGGAAGGGTTCAGTTACCTTCTTCGGCTGGGTCGTGGCGACGAGGCCGATGTCTTCATTCTTGGCCGGCCAATCCTCCTGGGACTTGAAGAGTTGAGCCCACACTTTGTTGTGGGTAGTCCCGTAGAGGTACTGCACAGTGGCCGGGTCATTAGATTTGTAAGCCCACATGGGGCTGGCCCTTTGCTGGCAAGGAAGGGGCCGGTGCCTGAGCATTATCTGGACCACGTTGGTCAGCTTGGCCCCGGTCTCCATCACGATGACGATGCGCTTTTGCAACATCTTCACCTCACCAGCGGACCTCCAGTTAGGGCCCTTTTGGGTCCACGAGGTCAATCTCACTGGGGGGGGGGGGCGGATCTGAATTTGGGAGCAGCCGCCCAGGCCGCATCCGTTGGTTCTGTGATATAGAACCACTCATTTTACCACTCCTTGACTGTGTCAATAAACCGACCCTTCGACCATTGGACTTGGGTCAGCTTACTGATCATGGCTCCGCCGCAGTCTGCCTGGGCGCCGCTGACCACCTTGGGCTTAAAGATGAACACCTTTAGCCACAGGCCGAAGTGCGGCCGAACCCGCAGCAGGGCCTCACAGACAATGATGAAGGCTGAAATATGAAGGAGGGAGTTGGGGGCTAGATCATGGAAATCTAGCACATAGAAGAACATCAACCCCTCACGAAGGGGTGCAGAGGAAATCCTAGCCCCCAGATAAAATGAGGAAGGAACACTACCCTCTCGCCCGGCTTGGGCGTGGGGATGATTTAGCCCTCCTCGGGGGCCCGATGGGTGATGTCGGTCGATAAGTAGTCAGCCCGCTTCAGCTCCATGATGTTGTCGTTGGTGACGGTGGAGGCATCCCACTTGCCATTTGCGCCAGATCCGGCCATGGCTGGGGCTAGGGAGCAGTTGAAAGGGAATCGCCGTGGAGTAGCAAAGCGGGGCGCTGGAGCACTGGAGATCAAAAGGACAACATCGGGAGGTGGAAGAATGCGTGAGGCGTTAACTGTAGTTATTCCCCTCTTTATAGGCCGCGGAGGAGCCAAGGGTTTCCCTTTTCATGCCGTACGCTTATCCACTTCCCGATATACTCGCGATGTTATGCGCGGGTGGGGGAATCGAAATCATTGATCATATACGCTAAAAAACAGGGCACAATCTTTGCTTTGATGAGACGGGCCAATGGAGGGGCGGCCCCGAGCCGCACATCGAGAACTGCTAGCCATTCGACATTATGACCGGCCGCAACCCTTCGCTAAAGTTGTCAAGCATGGGCACAGTTCACACTCGAGCACTTTGGCCTTCAAGGCTAAGTGAAATAGACGCTTCAGGTTCCGAACACCACCCAAACTCCGAATACGCACAGGACAAAAATGAAGAACTCGCCTCGCTAGCCGAAGACCCTGAGATGTGCCGATGCCGGACACAAGCCCTGCCGTTGGAGGCTAGTTCAGGGGCTACTGAGGGAGTCCTGGATTAAGGGGTCCCCGGGCCATCGGCCTCTTGCATATGGGCCGGACTGATAGGCCACCATGGGACCGAGGTTTAGTGTGGACCCGTGACCGGACAAGAGATCTGCGGAGTCGTGGTGTGCCCTCCAAGTCAAGATTAGCGTGATATTTCCTTCATTGTAATCGATCGCATGTAACCCTAACCCTACTGGTGTCTATATAAACCAGAGGGTTTAGGTCTTTAGGGCTAGAGCTACATCCATCACCTCATCGACTTTGGGTTTAGCTCACCTGATCTCGAGGTGGATCTACTCTGTAACCATATCATACATTAAATATAATCAAGCAGGACGTAGGGTTTTACCTCTTTGAGAGGGCCCGAACCTGGGTAAACACCGTGTTCATCATTCCGTGTTCCCCATTGATCCTAGATCCACAGCTTAGGACCCCCTACCCGAGATCCGCCGTTTTTGACACCGACAGTACCTTCCGGCCACTCAACCCGTGGAAGCTTGCTGATCATCACTCCCCCATAGACCACCTCCTGGCCATCGACTATCTTCGGCTTGACATTGAAGACCTTTAGCCACAAGCCGAAGTGTGGCCGGACCAGCACAAAGGCCTCACAGATGACGATGAAGGCCGAAATATGCAGGAAGGTGTTTGGGGTGAGATCGTGAAAATCTAGCCCGTAGAAGAGCATTAACCCCTTGTCAATGGTGTGGAGCGGGAAGCCCAGCCCCCGGGTGAAGTGGGGGACGAACACCACCATCTTGCCTGGCTGGGGCTTGGGGACGACCTGGCCCTCCTCCGGAGCCGGTAAGCAACGTTGGCAAGGAGGTAGCTGTCTCGCTTTAGCTCCTCGATATCATCGTTGGTAACGCTGGAGGCCTCCCACTTGCCTTTCGAAACAGATCTAGCCATTGCCGGATTGAGGAAGTGGCTAGGAGGGGATTCTTGTGGGAGGGTGGGTCAGGGCGCTGGAGCTTAGTAGATTCGGAAAGCAATGGCGAGAGAGGAAGAGGAAAGCGTGCACAGAAAATGCTGGATGTCTTCCTTTTATAAGCTGCCATAATACCAAGAGTCCCTTTCCTGTGTCACGGACCTCGCCGCTTCCCGATATAATCGTGTCGTTATGCGCGAGTGGGATAGCCGAAATCATTGATCATATCCCTTAAAAAATGGGGCACGATCTCCATACTGATGGGACGTGCCAATGGGGCAGCCGCCTCGAACCGCGAATCGAGTTTTCACAACAGTTCTGTGTTTGTGGCCGGCTCCCAATTCACACTTGATCGGTTGGCGTTCGAGGCTAATTAAGTAATATTTACAATTCGGAATTGGGACATATTTCGGATAACACATGGCAAGCTTGGCTAAGCGGCCCTTGAAGGTTTGGCTGAGGAAGACTGCTTACCTGGCATGAATATCGGGAGGGAAGGAACTAGTCTATGAAGCTAATGATTCCCGCGTATACCACGGCTCCGAAGACTAGTCCAGGGGCTACTAAGGGAGTCCTGGATTAAGGGATCCTCGGGCTACATGCCTATCTCTTATGGGTCTTACATGTGGGCTGTTCTACGACTACTAGAAGGCCGAGCTATAAGGCGACTCTGTGTCTGGACAGGAAACCTTCGAAGCCTTGGTGTGTCCACCAAGTTAAGACGGAAGAATCTAAATGTTTATTCCCCTGTTGTAACCGACCATGTGTAACCCTAGTACCCCTGGTGTCTATATAAACTAGAGGGTTTAGTCCGTAGAGGCTAGAAGAAGAACCATCATCCTAGTCACCTAGGGTTTAGTTCATCTGATCTCGTGGTAGATCGACTCTGCAATCATCATATACACATGAATATAATCAAGCAGGACGTAGGGTTTTACCTCTTCGAGAGGGCCCAAACCCGGGTAAAGATCGTCTCCTATTCCCCATTGATCCAAGATCAATAGCTCGGGACACCCTACCCGAGATCTGCCATTTTTGACACCGTCAATGGGCGCTAGTGAAGGAGGGAGCACCGACAACACGGACGGCGACAGAGGGCGGCAAACGGGGCCCATGACGGAGGGCACGGGTGGGCGATGGAGGGCGCGCGATGGGTGACGGATGGGGCCGGCGATGAAGGGCACGCGGAGGGTGGCGGAGGGTGATGGAGGTCGTGCGGCTTTGGAGGAGAGGGGAGAAGTTTGGCAATGGGGAATTGGGGGAGAAAAGGAGGGAGGCACGCACGGGAGTTAAGTCAAAATAGCTGTAGCGCGGCGTCCTAGACCCGGGCTATAGCTAATATAGCTATAGCGTGGGTACTCAAAGATGCTCTACTACTATCATAAGCAGTTGTAGCGCGGGTTGCCACAAACCGCGCTATATCTAAGTTAGCTATAGTGTGGTTACCTTCCCCGCCGCTACTGGTAATGTTTTTATTGTTTCTTTTAAGCTTTCTTTTCATTATCTTTTTCCTTTCTCCTTTTTCTTTTTCTTTTCGTTTTTTCTTTTCAATTCAATTCCTTTTTCTTTTCATTTTCTTTCCTTTTTGTTTTACTTTTTTTCCCTCTGAAAGACGACCAATCTGGAACCACATGCTGGGAAGGGAATAAAATGTATATAACTTAGGCGATATATATATATATATATATATATATATATATATATATATATATATATGATGGTTTCTCAGTTTCAACACCGTCGTTTCTGACTGAGCTTCTTTCCTTTCTTGTTCGCTGTCTAATAATTGAGCCCCTCGTTGTGAATTTTCCTTTCCCATGGTGTACGATCTTTCTTAGGTAATGTAGTCTTGATTCTTCTTTTGACGTATGCTTCATCGTTATCTTCCCTCATCGGGTTGCCGTACTGGTCATAGTCTTCCTCGTTGGCGACTCCATCTATTCCGACGATGCTCCTTTTGCCTCTCCTCACGACAACTCAGTTGGGCTTGCTCGGGTTGGTTAAGAAGAAGCATTGTGTCACGTGCTTAGCGTGTACATGGCTCATTTTTGGTGATGACGTTCACGGTAGCGCTCTTGGCATTGGGTATATGCATGGTAGTGAAAAAATGGTTTTCTCTTTCGACGTTCTTAGCCCATCTGACATGGAACATCGTCGCATTGTGCAGTCTAGAGTAGTCAAGCTCCCAAGTCTCTTCGACCCTTTCGTAGAATCTTTCAGTTGCGCCATTGTCGTCAGTCATGCATTCCATTGTCACCCCTGAGTTCTGGAAATCACTGTTTATATATTTTGCCTCCATGTAGAATGTGTATCTGTTGATATCGTATTCCTGATAGGTCACGAGGTTGGCCACGGGGCCACGTGCTTAGGCTTATATGAGCAATCCATCCATAGAGCCCTCTTTCGGGGTTTAACAAGAACATCCTCTTTGAACCATGGCAAGAAAGTGGAGTTGTGCTCTCTAATAACTTTGGCATCCGACTTGCGTAGCCCCCGGTCACGGTACTTCTTTGGGATGGTTTCTTTGTGTTGTGTCGCAAAAGGATCTACCATGTCTAGGTGTTGTAGCACTACTAAGTTTGCTCTGTCAAAGTTGTTGCGGCGACCCAAGTGGTCCACATGAAGTTCCCTCCGGCCGTCGGTGTGACCTTCTCCTCCGAGCCTCCCAAGGTGCTTGTTAATGGGCAAACCAACAACAGGGTCGCCGCCGTATAGATAATTCTCCCAGAATGAAATACACTCTTTGGTTAGATAGCCCTGGATGATGGTTCCATTCGGATGGGACATGTTACGAATGAATCCTTTGATGACCCCATTCATCCTCTCAAACAACATCATGCTGTGTAGGAATGTCGGCTCGAGGATGATGATGTCGTCCATAATGTGGACACACAGATGCACCATGATGTCAAAGTACGTGGGTGGGAAGTACATGTCAAGCTCATTTAGTATCAGAACAATCTCTTCATGTAGCCTTCAGAGCTGCTTCACACTGATCGACTTTCGAGAAATAATGTCGAAAAAGTTACATAGATTATTAAGCATATCACGGACTTGCTTTCCATTATCCCTCGAAGGGCAACTGGGAGTAACTATGTCATCATCATGTGACAGTCGTGAGACTTCATCCCGCTGAACCTTTTCTTCTTGGTGTCTAAAAATTTGCTTATCTTCTCACAGTAACTACAACTAACTTTGATTCTGGTAAGGCACTTGAAGAATTGATCAATCTCCTTCAGACTTAAGATGAAGCAAGAAGGGGGGCAATAATTATCTTGCTTCTTGTCGACTTTTTGGCCCCTATCCCCTGCCTCCATCTCCGTCTCTGTTTCCTCCAATGACTTTTTACGGGGCATGTGGAGATCTGCCCTGATTATCAAATCTTCCAAGTCTCTTCTTGCCTTCCGCATGTTCACCAGTGCGGCAAGCATGCTCTTGAGGGCATTCTTTGTGATATGCATATTATCAAGGCACTGAGGCGTCTCGATTTTGGGCCAGTACTCCAAATCCCAGAAAACATACCTTGTTTTTCATACCTTTAGAAGTGGCTCAGGCGGTTTTTTCATCTTTCCTGGCATGGGGCACTCTTCCTAATTTTTCAACAACTCACAGATTTTGGCGCCGCTCCTCTTACATGGAGGTCCTCGATGCTCAGCCTCAGCATTGAATGGATCTTCACAGTTTCTCCATGGGTTATCCTTCTCGAGCCATCTTTGATGCCCCATGTACACGATTTTCCTAGACCCGCCATCTTTCGTTACCTTACGAGATATTGTATCATCCATGCACCTCGTGCATCCACAATTTCCGTGGCACACCTGTCCTGATACATATCCGTAACCGAGATAGTCGTGCACCATCGTCATCTGCACGACTCTCATATAGAAATACTCTCCTTTGCTGGCGTCCCATGTCTTGACCGGTGTTCTCTATAATGTGTCAAGGACCTCTTTCAGTAGCCCCAGATAAAGATTAATATTATTTCCCAGTTGTTTCGGCCCGTGAATCAGCATGCTCATGTGTATGTACTTTGTCTTCATGCACATCCAGGGGGGGATGTTGTACATCCATACAAACACGGGCCATGTGCTATGGTTGGCGTTCTGTTTGCCAAACGGATGCATGCCATCGGTACTCACGCCAAGCACGATGTTCCTTGGATCACTTGAAAAATATCGATAATGGACGTTGAACGCTCTCCACTGGCTTCACCCTCTCCGCGTGCCAGCGCATGAGTTTTGCTTCCTTAGGATCAATGAAATAATGCTGCAGACAAGGAGTGATCGGTAAGTAACATACAACTTTCTGGGGAGATATCTTTGCGCCCTTACGTGAACAAGAGGGCTGTCAATCCCCGTGGCTGTTAATTGCAATTAAATCTTGTAGTGTTAGATAGATAAATTGCAAAATAAAATAAAAATTGCATCAAGGTGATTTTGTGTTTTTATATATGATAAAGGTAGACCCGGTGGCCATAGTTTTCACTAGGGGCTTCTCTCTCGAACACATAGCATACGTGGGTAAATAAATTTCTGTTGGGCAATTGATATAAAAGTGCAAAGTTATGACAATATTCAAGGCAATGATCATGTATATAGGCATCACGTCCGAGACAAGTACACCGACTCTTGCCTGCATCTATTACTATTACACCACCCATCGACCGCTATCCAGCATGCATCTTGGGTATTGAGTTAATAAAAATAGAGTAATGCCTTAAGTAAGATAACATGATGTAGACAAAGTAAACTCAACTAATATGAATAAACCCCATTGTTTTATCCTTAATAGCAACAATACAAATACGTGTCTTGTCCCTTTCTGTCACCAGGATAGAGCACCGCAAGATTGAACCCATCACAAAGCACCTCTCCTGATGAAGATAAATCAATCTAGTTGGCCAAACCAAACAGATTACTTCTCATGAATATTTAGATCATAAACCCACAATTCATCGGACCCCAACAAACACATGCAAAAGAATATTACATCGGATAAAACTCCAAGAACATTGAGGAGAACATGGTATTGAAGATCAAAGAGAGAGAAGAAGCCATCTAGCTACTAGCTATGGACCTGTTGGTCTATGGTAAACTACTCACACATCATTGGTAGGGCAGCAAGGATGATGTAAAAGCCCTCCGTGATTGATTCCCTTCGGGAGAGTACCGAAAAAGGCCACCAGATGGGATCGCGGAAGAACATAAGATTATCTGTCTTCCCACATATTTCTGATTGCTAACCCGTCTGTCGTGTATCACACACATCTTGTTATGTTAAACCATTTCTGTTGTTTTGGCTCATCACAAAAAGTTCATCCGAGTGAACTGTATGTCATCTATCGCACGCACCTTAATCTGGCTGACCGTTTCTGTTGTGTTGGCTAATCGTAAATAGTTCATCCGAGTGAACTGTATGCCGTTTATCGCACACACCTTGATCTGGCTGATTGTTGCTATTGTGTTGGCTAATCGCAAACAATTCATCTGAGTGAACTGTATGCCATATATCACATAGATCTTGGTCTGGCTGAACTTTTCTGTTGTGATGTTCATCACAAACAGTTCGTATGGATCAACTATATGCCACGTATCGCACACGCAACTCTTATCTGAATCATGCTTGATGTGTCCCGCATCTCTCATAGTTTGTCTTATTGGTGATGGTTTTATTAAAACATCATTTGCGATTAATGCATCACACACAGTTTGGTCGAAGGGTCTCTGATTCATGTGTCGCGTTAGCAGCAACCTGATATAGTGATACGTCCAGATAGGCAGGGCCCTCTCCTGGAGCTGTTGGATGTGCTGACTGAGGAAGGTCTCCAACAGATCGATCCCATTCACACGGGCCCTCTTGGTGCTGACTAGGGCTTCGACCAGAATATCAACATAAACCTTCTCTGCCATGGAAACTATGAGCATCGATGGTGCTACAACCCTCTCACACACATAGAATAGAAGGCCTATTTGGGAACCACTACTCAGGATGTCTTTACAGTAGAACCAAGTATCTGTCACATTTTGACAATATCGGGAAAGGGCTCCTGTCCTTCGGCTGAATTCCTAACCTGCACAAAGTTGGATTACATTCTTCTCCTCATCTAGAAAGAATTTTTTACGGTCTGAGATCAGCAGGTGACGATGTGTTTGAATAGGACCCAATGGGGATGCTACTGCTACTTGTGAGCTACGTTGGGATTTCCCCGAAGAGGAGGGGATGATGCAGTACAGAAGAAATAAGTATTTCCCTCAGTTATGAAACCAAGGTTATCAATCCAGTAGGAGAACCAAGCAACACTATGTAAACAACACCTGCACACAAACAACAAATACTTGCAATCCAAAGAGTAGAGGGGTTGTTAATTCCTCCACGGTTATGAGCATGATTAAATTGTATCGTATTTGATAGATAGATTTAACAAAAATAAAAAATAAAATAAATAAAAGAAAATTACAGCAAGGTATTTTTAGATTTAATATATGATAAAAGATAGACCTGGGGGCCATAGTTTTGACTAGAGCCTTCTCTTGAGAAAATAGCATATGGCGGGTCAATAAATTACTGTTGGGCAATTGATAGAATAGCAAATAATTATGACGATATCCAAGGCAATGATCAAACATATAGGCCTCACGTCCAAGATTAGTAGACTGACTCCTGCCTGCATCTACTACTATCACTGCACACATCGACAGCTATCCAGCATGCATCTAGTGTATTAAGTTCAAGGAAAAATGGAGTAATGCTTTAAGCAAGATGACATGATGTAGACAAGATAAACTCATGTATGAATAAACCACATCTCTTTACCCTTAATAGCAATGATACATACGTGTCATGTGTCATGGGAACGATTCCGACAATAGAAAGGGGTAGTGTAAAGGAGCATGATCTATCGAGATGCATATGGGTGACACGGTGTTTTAGCGAGTCCGGGCCTCTCGCGGTGGAGATAACAACCCTACGTCTCGTGCTCCGGAGAGGCTTTCTTTTATCTGTCATGAACACAGAGTTACATGGTGTATTTGAGAGAGGGAGAGGAGAACTGTTCTCCATAGTCCTGAGACTAATGGCGAGAGAGAGAGAGCTAGGGGGAGGAATGAGAGAAGAAAGAGCCCCCCGTGTCTAGTGGTGGGGGGTGGCATATATAGAGTGCGCCACCCCTCACCTCTTATGTTACAAAGTGGGGGCGTTAATGCCATAACTCAGCCTACTACTAAGATGATGCTTTGAGTGCCTTGTCGACTGTTGGTCTTCGCATATCCGAGTGAGATCAGGTGCTCCAAGTGGAATGAGTTCGTCGAGTGGAGTGCTATGCTCCGAGTGGTTGTTGTCGTCCGAGTGACTTGATGGTCATCCGAGTGGATGGTTTCTCGATTGTCCGAGTGATGCTCTGGGCCCATCTGATATGTGGACCCTGTGCTTTATGATCTTTGACCCTTCGTTGGCCTACCTGTTATGTATGTCCCCAACATTAGCCCCTGAATCGGTTGTGATTCTGCAGAACAAGTTTGTGAAAGACACAATTTGGCCCGAGTGATTATGGAAATACTCGGTATCCATCATCGTGCTTTCAGGCAACCAAGGTTTGAGCAAAATCTCAATGGATTCTGGCACTGCGCTTCCCGACTGATCTGGGGTAAGTGCCCGCAAGGAGCAACTTGGTGACATTCGTTCATCTCTCGAAAGAGGTTAACTCATGATCAGAGTATGGGTGTGTCATTAAATTCGGGAAACAAGATTGACGCATGGACTGCTCTCTCGGAGAGATGCCATTCTTATCCCGGGGGAACGTCAATACGAGTCGGTTCTAGATCCAAACTTATGAGTTTCATGCTTTGTGTCTTTGAAGAAGGCCCAAAACAAGTCCACAGAGGAGCGTTAAACTCACCTTATAGCATTTTTTGGGTAGTCGACGGGAGCCTTAGAACCTGTTTGTTTGTTGTTCATCACTTGGACTGGTCAGGCCGTACCGAGCAGAGATTACCCCAGTGGGGGCACGCTGAGTGCACCAACTGGGTGTAGTCCCCGAGCAGTTGACGGCGGTCTGAGAGAAAAAAAATCTTCTTAGCTGGTGCTGATCGAACTTGTTCCTCTCCGACTCGGAGGTCGAGTAGTACTTGAGGATCTGGTATTGGTGTTGCATCGAGTAACAGATTACTCAGAATTTTGGTGTAGTCCCCGAGACACCGACAGATTGCTGGTAGTCGGTTGGAGTCTTTTAGGGTTTGTTGTACTTGAATGTTGATGCTGGACTTGACCAAGAAAAATGTTTCTTTCTGAGTTCTCTTCCAGTGGGGGCACACTGAGTGCACCCACTGGGTGTAGTCCCCGAGCCTCTGTCGGACTAGATGAGTCTGGCAGAGGGTTTAAGTCTCCTGGTATACCTCCATGCAGTAGGCACGGTAAAAATCATTTAGTGTGAAATTGAGTCAATCAGATGGATCTTCAGGCACTTGGCATGGTAAATAAGCTCAGCCTGGAGCTAAGTCAGTCAGACTGATCTTCGTGCACTTGGCACGGTAAATAAATTCAACCTGGAACTGGATCAATCAAGCAAATCTTTGTGCACTCGGCAAGATGAATGAATTCGGCCTTGAAACTGCCGACTGTATAAAAAACCTGGACACTCCAGGGAGTAATCGTTCTAGTAGTACTTCTTACATTGACCGTTAACTTTTGCATGAAAGGGGTATTTGTAAGAGTACATTGTATCCATGGAGGAACTTCGTTTTCACCCTTTTGCATGAAAGGGGTATTTGTCCAAGTTGACATGCTTCCCGACTGATCGGGGTATGTTGACTGCAAGGAAAAACTTGGTGGCACTCGTATGTCTCCCGGAGGAGATAGACTAGTGGTCCGATGTGGACGTGCCATGAAACCTGAGTGGCGATGCTAGCGCGTGGACTGACTCTCCAGAGAGAGGCCACTCATTATCCCAGGGAACACCAGCACATGCCATCTCCGAGTCCAAGTTTGTGAAACTGACGCCTTGGAGACTAGAAGAAGGGCCAAGTATATCCGTAGAGGAGCATCGTTTTTACCCTTTTGCAGCCCTGAAGATGACTCTAGGTAATGATTTGGGTGATTGTCTGAGTGGACGGTGTTACCCTTTTAGATCCTCGGTGGACCGGGCATGTATAGTCAGAAAAATATTCATGATGTGATCAATAGGTTGATCAAATGGGTGTAACCCCTGAGGGTGGCATGGCCCACGGCTGTGCATAGCCCCCGACTGACGCTCGAAAGAGGTAAGCTCGCTACAGAGTGCGATATGAGGTTTGATCATATGAGTAACTTAGTCGTTCCCGTGTTGGGGGTGTAGTGGTGAAGACATGTCCAACTGATGGTGACACGCGGGGCGGTTGAGGAGTGAAGACGTGTCCCACAGAGTGGCGACACACGGAGCGGCCGAGTGGTGAGGATGTGTCTGTCCGAGTGACGAGACGCAGAGTGGCCGAGGGGCGAGGACGTGTCTGTCTGAGTGACGACACGCGGGGTGGTCAAAGTGAAGACGTGTCCCACGGAGTGGGGACACGCGGAGCGGCCGAGTGGTGAGGACGTGTCTAACCGAGTGGCGTCGTGCAGGGCGGCCGAGAGGGGACGATGTGTACAACCAAGTGACGACGCGCGGGGCGGTCGAAGTGAAGGCGTGTCCGACGGAGTGGTGACGCGCGGAGTGGCCAAGTGGTGAGGACGTGTCCGGCCGAGCGAGGAGACGCTGGGCGGCCGAGTGAGGAGACCTGGGGCGGCCGAGTGGAGAGGACGTGTCCCACGGAGTGGCGACACGCGGGGCGGCCGAGTGGTGAGGATGTGAATAACCGAGTGACGACACGCGGGGTAACCGAGTGAAGACGTGTCCAACCGAATGGCGACACGCGGGGCGGCCGAGTGGTGGAGAGGTGTCTCACAGACTGGCGATGCACGGGGCGGCCCAAGTGAGGGTGTGTCCCACCGAGTGGTGATGCTAGGATGGCCTGATGGTGTTGTGTGTCTCACCGAACGGCGATGCTAGGATGGCCCGGTGATGAAAATGGTCCTCAGAGGAGTCAGTCAGATGTTTTCGAAGCTAATGTTATGACGTGGTCGATGTAGTGTGCTTGCGATGGAACAAGACCGGCGCGACAAATGAGCCTGAGTAGGAACGAAGATGGCGCACAGAGCATCTGAGTGATTATGTAACTTGTCAAAGTGTCGGATCGGATGCATTTGTTTGAAGTGAAAGATCTGTCTGGTGATGAAGTATTCGACCACTCAGGAGTGTCATTCTGAATGAGCTGCAGCCCCCGAGTGCGGCGTAGCCCCCGAGTGTGGCGGAGCCCTCGAGCATACTATAGGTTTCGACCACGGTCCTTTTGGAACATGATTAATATAAGTTTGAATGGATAAATTGTAATTCATCGAGTCGGACTCCGGTAAAGGTGAGGAGGAGCTGCCAAGTGATGGTCGAAAGAGGTAAACTCGCAAAGGGTTGAAGTGTGCAGTTTGATTACAAAAGTGACGAGGTCTATATCATTGATACGATGAAGAGGATTCCATAGAGGGGTTGGCCAGGACTCCAATAGTCAAAATTGGTAGCGGTGATTGTTTGATCTCGGGTGATCATCCCAAGAAAGCTTGGGTCGCCCGTAGAAATTTGTCCGTTGCCGGCGATTGAAGAAAAAACCATCTGCATCATGGCTCGATAGACGCCATGCCCCACGGTGGGCGCCAACTGTCATGGGAACGATTCCGACAATAGAAAGGGGTAATGTAAAGGAGCATGATCTATCGAGATGCATATGGGTGACACGGTGTTTTAGCGAGTTCGGGCCTCTCGCGGTGGAGATAACAACCCTACGTCTCGTGCTCCGGACAGGCTTTCTTTTATCTGTCATGAACACGGAGTTACATGGTGTATTTGAGAGAGGGAGATGAGAACGGATCTCCATCGTCCTGAGACTAATGGTGAGAGAGAGAGCCAGGGGGAGGAATGAGAGAAGAAAGAGCCCCCCGTCTCTAGTGGTGGGGGGTGGCTTATATAGAGTGCGCCACCCCCTCACCTCTTATGTTACAAAGTGGGGGCGTTAATGCCATAACCTAGCCTACTACTAAGATGACACTTCGAGTGCCTTGTCGACAGTTGGTCTTCGCATATCCGAGTGAGATTAGGTGCTCCGAGTGGAATGAGTTCGTCGAGTGGAGTGCTATGCTCCGAGTGGTTTTTGTCGTCGGAGTGACTTGATGGTCATCCGAGTGGATGGTTTCTCGATTGTCTGAGTGATGCTCTGGGCCCATCTGATATGTGGACCCCGTGCTTTATGATCTTTGACCCTTCGTGGGCCTACCTGTTATGTATGTCCACAACATCATGTAACTTTCTATCACTAGGATTGAGCACCGTAAGATCGAACCTAGTACAAAGAACCTCTTCCCATGGCAAGGTAATTCAATCTAGTTGGCCAAACAACCCAATAAATCATAGAAGATATACAAAGCTATATTAACCATGCATAAAAGAGTTAATAGAAAACTCAAATAATATTCATGGATAGATCTGATCATAAACTCACAATTCATCGGATCCCAGTAAGCACCGCGCAAAAAAGAACTACATCGGATAGAACTCCAAGAACATCAAGGAGAACATTGTATTGAAGAACATCAAGAGAGAAGAAGCCATCTAGCTACTAACTATGGACACGTAGGTCTCTGGTAAACTACTCACGCATCATCGGAGGGGCAGCAAGGTTGATGAAGAACCCCTCCATGATCGTTTCCCCCTCCAGCAGAGTGCCAGAAAGGGACCCCATATGGGATCTCTCGAGAACAAAGGCTTGCAGCGGTGGAAAAAGTATTTTGTGGACTCCCCTGTACGTTTTATGATTTTAGGGTATTTATAGAGGCAGAGGTAGGTCAAACGGAGGCTCGTGGGACCCACTACCCACTGTGGCACGCCAGAGGCCCCTGGCACGCCCTGGTGCCTAGTTGGCCACTCCTCCATCTTCTCATGGCCTCCCAAAGCTTCCAGGGTCTCTTATCACCAGAAAAAAAATCTCCAAAAAGTTTCGTGGCATTTGGTCTTCGTTTGGTATTGATTTTTTGGAAAGAGAAAAACAAGCAAAAAATAGCAACTGCCACTAGGCACTAAGTTAGTAGGTTAGTCCCAAAAAATGATATAAAGTTGCTTGTAATCATATATAAAACATCCAAGATTGCTACTATAATAGCATGGAACAATAAAAAATAATAGATACGTTGGTGACGTATCATGAATCCCCAAGCTTAATTGGTGCTCCTCCTCAAGTAGGTAAATGATCAAAACAGAATTTTTGACGTGGAATGCTACCTATCATATTCATCATACAATCTTTTCTTTTATTGCATGGACATTTGGACTTGAATGATTCAGAGAAATATTCTATAATTTTACATGAAGACATCAATACTCAAGCATATCAACAAGCAACCATGTCTTTCAAAATGTCGATGCTAAAGAAAGCTATCCCTAGCCCATTATGCTCAATCATTGATCCATTCGTGAAACACACTCAAATATTAGCTACATCCAATGCATGAGTATGACAATATTTTTCCCTAGTTGGTGCATTATAAGAGAAGATGGAGACTCAAAATAAAAATAAAATTTGCATAAAAGTAAATAGATAGGCCCTTCGCAGAGGGAAGCAGAGATTTGTAGAGGTGCCAGAGATCAAAGCTTAAATTAAGAGATAGAATTATTTTGAGAGGCATGCTTTTCCTGTCAATGAAAACGACCAAGAATTCCCAATACCTTACATGCTAGATAAATCATAGGCGGTTCCCAAATAGAAAATAAAGTTTATTTCCTTTCCACCATTCTTACACAATCCGTGGCTACCTGTATGCACGGATGCCTTCCATACCAAGACTTTCCAAGGAATTTATTATTAACAACATTTTTTTTTCATTTTGGGACTGGGCATCCCTATTACCTGCCACACTCTCGTGCAATGACAAGTGAGTAAACACTCATCGTGAGAATAAAATACCTAGCATGGAAAATATTGGCCACCACCTGCCGCTTCATGAGCTGTACGGGCACACAAAACGGAAATTAATTTTGAATATTAGAGTTGGCACATATAAATTTACTTGGAACACCAATGAAATGCTACATATAGGTACGTATAGTGAACTCATTTGGCACAACTTTGGTTTAAGGATTTGGATGTACGAGCAGCATTCCCGCTTAGTACAAATGAAGGCTAGGAAATAGATTGAGAAGCGACCAACCAAAAAAAAATCATAAACATGCATTGAACGTAACTAACACTGAATAATGCACCACAAGAAGGATGTAACTTCATTGCATAACTATTGACTTTCATGCTTGAATTGGGAATCACAAACCTTAACACAAATATTCTTACTAAAGCATAATTACTCACCAACATGTCTCACATATCACCATCTCCATATCGCAAAACTATTGCCAGGAATCAAGTTTTTAATATCCAATGATCATCATGAAAGTTTTTAATATATCACTTTGAATATTCATCACTTTGGTACCAAATTCATATCTCGTGGAAATTACCATTGCTATTATCAACTCTCAAAAAGATTTAAGTGAAGCACGAGAGCATAAATATTTCTCCAAAAAAGTTCTATATCAACTCTCAAAATAATATAAGTGAAGCATGAGATTGCATTTCTTCAAAATTTATCAACTCTCAAAATAATTTAAGTGAAGCATGGGAGTACATTTCTTCAAAATGAAATCACCACCATGCTAAAAAAGATTTAAGTGAAGCACTAGAGCAATTGCCTAGCTCAAAAAATTTAAGTGAAGCACAAAGAGCAATTCTAACAAATCAAGATAAAGTTTGGCTCTCTCAAATAGGTGTATGCATCTAGGATGATTGTGACAAACTAAAAATCAAAGCTAGCAAAGACTCATATCATACATGACGCTCCAAGCAAAACTCATGATATGTGACGAATAAAAATATATCTCCAAGTAAAATTACCGATGGTCGGTAGAAGAAAGAGAGGATGCCTTGGGAGTCCTTGAATATTACCTTGGGGTGCCTCGGGCATCCCCAACCTTAGGCTCTTGGCATTCCTGATTCCTTCATCCATCGTGATCTCAACAAAAACTTGAAAACTTAAATCACACAAAACTTGACAAAACCATCATGAGATCCGTTAGTAAAATTAAGCAAATCACCACTTTAAGTATTGTTCCAAACCCATTCATATTTTCTTATTGCATTATACCTACTGTATTCTAACTTTACCATGGCTTATACCCACCGATACAATCCATAGATTCATCAAAATAAGCACACAATGCAATGAAAAGAGAATATATCAAAAACAGAACAGCCGGTAGCAATCTGAACATTGTCCATACTTCTGTAACTCCAAAAAATTCTGAAACATTAGGAATACGTTGGAAATTTCTATACCAATCATGTGTAAAACATTCAAAATTTTATCGCGTTCCTGTGAATTTAAAAAATTCCAGTACTGGACGCAAAAGTTTGTATTTTTTCACAGAATCAAATCAGCTATCATCCAACATCACCCTAAATGCCTTACTTGGCACAAACACTAATTAAAACATAAAGGTCACAATCATAACATTAGCATAATTGTGTATTTATTGAAAAACAGAAAGAAAACAAAAAAATTAAAAGATAACTATTGGGTTGCCTCCCAACAAGCGCTATTGTTTTATGCCCCTAGCTACGCATAATGCATAGTTTCAAGGATTTTCATCTTTCTTCTTTCTCAAAGATGTGTTTCATCAGGAGGCTTTTCAAAGACAACATAACACACATCATCCATAGAAATTTTAGCATTAGCAAGTTGCCCATCGACAAACCCTTTTTTATTACCGCTACAATCCAAGAGTATTGTTGGTTAACATCATTGAAAACTTGTTGAATCATACTAAAAGTAGGGACTTCCTTTTTGATATTCTCATCAAAGATGCGATCATTGTGAAGCAAATGCCTTAACATATAACCACTACTATAAATGATCTCATTTATTATCGGTTTCTCACGGTTCATAACATAGAAATTAAAGATTTCCCTTGCCTCTCACACAATATGAACAAATTCATTCATGAGGACTAGGATAGCTATCTTTTTAGTGCTAGGATTTTTTATAACCGGCAACTCATAAAAAAATCTTTGCAAGGTAGGACGAGAGCGAATAAATCTTCTCTCAAGTTTAAGAACAAGTGCGAAATAGCTTCGGCATAAGTTTTAGTTCTTTTAAGTATGGGAGCATCATCAAGAGCTAAATTCCCAATGAAATTAAAGAATTCTTGGATGACACTTTTTCCTATAACATTCCCTTGTCCCAACAGAAAGGTTTTAGCATCAAGATTGGTAGAATTTCCAATTTAGGAGTTCTACCATCATCGGTTTCTACCATACCAAAATAACTCATGATGACAGTTTCAAACAAAAAAGCAAAACAAGCAAAAAGGCAAATGGAATATATTTTTGTATTTTTGTAAAAACTATTTAGAAGTCGGGGAGATGAAAACGAGAGACAATGGTGAATAAAGTATTTGCAAGTAAATGAAAGTTTATGCGTAGGTACTTGATAGTTGTTGATGATGTCTCCCCGGCAACGGCGCCAGAAATTCTTCTTGCTACTTGTGAGCTGCGTTGGGATTTCCCCGAAGAGGAGGGGATGATGCAGTACAGTAGAGGTAAGTATTTCCCTTAGTTATGAAACCAAGATTATCAGTCCAGTAGGAGAACCAAGCAATACTATGTAAAGAGCACCTGCACACAAATAAGAAATACTTGCAACCCAACGCGTAGAGGGGTTGTCAATCCCTCAACCGTTATGAGCAAGATTAAATTGTTTTTGATAGATAGATCTGACAATAATACAAAATAAAATAAAATTACAACAAGGTATTTTTAGATTTAATATATGATAAAAGACACACCTCGGGGGCCATAGTTTTCACTAGAGGCTTCTCTCGAGAAAATAGCATACGGTGGGTAAACAAATTACTGTTGGGCAATTGATAGAAAAGCAAATAATTATGATGATATCCAAGGCAATCATCAAACATATAGGCATCATGTCCAAGATTAGTAGACCGACTCCTGCCTGCATCTACTACTAATACTCCACACATTGACCGCTATCCAGCATGCATCTAGTGTATAAGTTCAAGGAAAAACGGAGTAATGCTTTACTCAAGATGACATGATGTAGACAAGATAAAATCACGTATGAGTAAACCCCATCTTTTTACCCTTAATAGCAATGATACATACATCTCATGTCCCTTTCTGTCACTGGGATTGAGCATCGCAAGATCGAACCAATTACAAACACTACAGGAATCAGCTGGTTTGCCGTCTGCCATAGCCGACGGCAAAGGACCAGAAAGCTGACGGTAAAGGTCTTCGCCGTCAGCCGCGGACGGCAAACATGTCCGGCACTGTAGGTTACGATAATTAGCTTCTTTGCCGTCAGCCGCGGACGGCAAACATTTGCTGTTAGCTTTCCTAGGGAAGCAGACGGCAAAGAACAGACGTTAGCCACGTTAGGTGGTTAACGGGAGGCTTTGCCGTCTGCCAGCTGACGGCAAACATGCCCTCCCCTTTGCCGTCTGCCTTCTGATGTTAGTAGACCCGTCACTCCTCCCTGCTCTTTGCCGTCTGCCACAAACGGCAAAGTGAGGGTCAGCTCCTAGGTTGCACAGTTTGCTACCACGTGGCCACTTTGCCGTCTGTGGCAGACGACAAAGAGTCCTTTCCGTCGGTGGCAGACGGCAAAGAGCCTGCATTGCCTCTTTTTATTCTATTTTTTCTTATATCCAAGCATTTTCACAGAAAATATATGATATATATATATTTTTTTTCATAGAGCAATTTCACAGCAAACATATGATATATCAAGTTCCATCCATACATACATAGCAAGTTCCACATACATAGTTCCATCCACACATATTACAATAGTTTCATACATATAGCAAGTTCCACATTGTTCATCGATACAAAATCAAAACAGAAAGGGAAAACAAGCACTCCATCAATGCAAGCTTCTGTGAAGTGAATGAAATCTGCAAAATGGGAAAACAGAAAGTTAGAAGAAGAAGACTAGAAGAAGAAGAAGACTAGAAGAAGAAGAAGAAGAAGAAGAAAATGAAGAAGAAGAAGAAGAAGTATATGACATTCATGAGCTAACTTAGGTAAAATGGATCATTTTGGAGCTAACCTAGGTAAAATGGATCATTTTGGAGCTAACCTAGGTAAAATGGATCATTTTGGAGCTCACTTAGGTAAACGGATCATTTTGGAGCTAACCTAGATAATTGTGCCAGTATTGAGTTAACTAAGCATATTATGCCATTTTTTATATAAGTAATCTAAGTATAGGTCATTATTGAGCTAACCAAGGTAACTAAGCATATTAGAGCTAATTTAGAGCTAACTTAGGTCATTTTGTAGCTAACTTAGATAAAATGGATCATTTTGGAGATAACTTAGGTAAATGGTTCATTTTGGAGCTAACCTAGGTAATTATGCCATTTTTGAGTTAACTAAGCATATTATGCCATTTTTGACATAAGTAAGCTAAGTATTGGTCATTATTGAGCTAACATAGGTAACTAAGCATATTAGAGCTAACTTAGAGCTAACTTAGGTCATTTTGGAGCTAACTTAGGTAAAATGGTTCATTTTGGAGCTAACTAGGTAAAATGGATCATTTTGGAGCTAACATAGGTAATTATGCCATTTTTGAGTTAACTAAGCAGATTATGCCATTTTTGACATAAGTAAGCTAAGTATATGTCATGATTGAGCTAACCTACGTAACTAAGCATATTAGAGCTAACTTAGCATATTAGAGCCAACTTAGGTCATTATGGTAAACATATTGGAGGAAATAAAGCTAAGTCTAGGTCATTATGCATTTGTTAAGCAAAACACTAGAGAAAACTTACCGACATCACGGAGGTGAAGCACCGGGGTTGCTCGTGCCGGTACCACCTAGAGAAGGATCGTGCGATGCTTGTCTGGAGTTACGCTGCACCAAAGATCATTTGCAATGTCTCGTTAGCATGATGACACTCAAATGTTAAGACTAGTAACTAATGACCATTCAAATGTAACTCACCATGGTCCCCGGAGCAATTACTGGCATCGGCGGAGGGGTCTGACCGGCCTTCTCGCACACAGACTGCACATTTGGTTTCAATGAGTCAGTCATACTAGTTAGTAATGAAACGAACATTACGTGCATGATTTGGCTATTATGCAGAAGAAACTTACCACGAGGAGCTCGTACATGGCCAGGTTCTGCATGTCATTTCGTGCCCTCTCCTCCTCCATCATCCTAGCCATCCTCTCCGCCAACTCCCGCTCCTTCTCCGCTGCCTGCCAGTCCCTCTCTGCCAGAAGCGCCTGGGTTCTCTCTCTCTTTCTCTCTCTCTCTCTCTCTCTCTCTCTCTCTCTCTGAAGAGCAGCCTGCAACACCACCCCTTGTTAGCATTGTAATCATCGATGGCCGCACACACAATGTAATGGAGGAAAGATAGCTGAGTCCGTATAACTAACCTCGAAGGCGAGCTCGACTGGCCGTTGACGAGGCCTTATCTTAGGAGCGGAGCTCGACTGGCGCGCCTTGATCTCCGGGAGAGTGCGAGGACAACGTATAAGTCCATATCCAATGGCTATCGAGCCATGGGACCTCCCACCACCAGATAACATCACCAGCTCTGGATCAATGGGACCCTGGCCTGGGTTAAAGTCCTCCCCTTTCCTTGCCTTCCCCTCATCTTTGTACCTCACGATCTTGTTGTGGGAGGAGATGTTTGTGAAGTTCTCTGGATGATCGAGGTCAGACGCAAAGAATGCCTTGACCTTCTTGTACGAGGCAGTATGGGCCATGGCATAGAGGTCGTACACCTCTTGCACCTCCGCCTTATTTTGTTTCGCCTAAAAGAGAGCAACAGAGTAAATTAGTAATTAAAGGGCTAAAGCTAGCATGAAGAATGAATTGCATGAATCATGAAGCAAACCACATACCCATTTCTGCCCATACTGATATAAGTTGGCGCTGCCTTGATGGTGTGGCACACCTTCCATTTGGGCACGCCGGTCCTTGGCATTTTTGTGGAGGGCTAGCCATTGGTCTGAGCACCACTCATCCACGAACACCTCCCAACAATTCATCTGATCCGCACACCATCTCGGGGGCACCTAAGTTAGTAAAGAGAAACTTGAGCGCTACGCCTACGAATCAAATCAAGGAAACTTTGCGCGGCACGCTGGCTTGCTCTTCTTAATACCACGCGAGGCGTAGTAGTCTCGAACAGCCTGCACCCGAGCCTCGTGCCGTAAGTTTTGTAGTAGGCGCTTGCACTCGGCATCGATAACCTGTGCCGCGGCCTCCTCGTATCCCTCATCACACATGTAGAAGGTCTGCAATCAAATGAGACAACATTGATTAGTACAATAACTAGACCCGGTTCCGTTGGCGCCGACGCACCCCTAACCTCGACCCGGTTCTTCTTCTTCTTCCTCTTCTTCTTCTTCTTATTTTTTTCATCTTTCTTCTTTCTTCTTAACCTAAACTAAATTAAATCTAAACCTAAACCTAAAAAAAAAAAAAAAACCTAAACTAAACTATGCCTAAACTAAACTAAACCTAAACTAAATCTAAAAAAAAAGAAAAAAAAGAGGAGCTAGAGCTCACCTTTGGAAGGGGGGCGGCCGATGGAGGAGGTTGCCGGTGGAGGAGGGGGGCAGGACAGACTGGGGCAGGGCGGCGGGGTGGCCGCGGCAGGGCCGGCAGGGCCCGGGGGCGGCAGAGCGGCGGGGGCGGTAGAGCGGCGGTGGCGACGGGGCCGCAGGGCGGCGGCAGCGTCCGGGCGGCGGCGGTGCTGGGAGGCGGCAGTGTGGGCGTGGGTGAGGTGCGGGTGGGCGGAGAGAGAGGGGCGAGAGAGAGAGGGGGGTGGGGCCGGGGAGAAAGAGAGGTGGGATGGCCGTTAGTTAGGATGGGGCACGTTCTTTGCCGTCTGCTAGCAGAAGGCAAAGAGGTGGGTGGGGGGGGGGGGGTGGGTCGTTACAATACTGGCCTAAAATGGACCCCACCCATCTCTTTGCCGTCTGCTAGCGGACGGCAAAGATTTTTTGCCGTCAACTAGCAGACGGCAAAGAACTGGCTGATGGCAAATTGTATCTTTGCCATCAACCAGTTCTTTGCCGTCTGTTTTTTGTAAGCAGACGGCAAAGACCTTCTTTGTCGTCAGCTAGCAGACGGCAAAGAACTGGCTGATGGCAAATTCTCTGATTCCAGTAGTGAAAGCACATCTACCCATGGCAAGATGAATCAATCTAGTTGTCCAAAACAAATCAATAAATCGGAGAAGAAATCCGAAGCTATATTAATCATTTCCTGGTTGGTGCAAGGGTGTTACCGGATACATTTTGCAGTCCAAACCCCCTGAACCAATTTGGTCGGAAATCTAAGTCTTTTTCTTGTATGGTAAGTCGAGCCGCATCATATGTAATAGATAAGAGGTGGCGGCCTATTAAAAAACAACACAATTTTGCAATGCATCTGCTATTTTTTTTATCTAAATTTTGTCCCTGCCTCGTTTTTGCATCCTCGTTTTTCGTGTTGGAGAACGGCGAATGTCGAGGCATTTGGGGCTGCTGGACTGACCTAGGGCAGCATATAGCCGTCGTACTCCTTGACGGGGTCCCTCGCCGATGCACAGGGTTTCGGGTCTTCAAAAGTCATAGCCAGTGTGTCTGGTGAATTGCACTCCTCTGATGATATTGTCTTGTGTATCGTGCTGGATGTGGGTGTACACACTAACGTGATGGTGTGTGAGCAGTGTGTCATGCTCTTGTGGTTAAGGTGGTTCCACTGCACCAACCCATGTTCTTATAGGCCAAGGCGTTGTCAGTGAACCAACTCACGTAACCATCGTTGACGTCCTGTTGTGGACATGCATCGTTATCAGTTTTTCTAAAGGCCAACGTTAGGCGCCGGCGCGCCGGCCCAATTTGGGCCGGTCATGCCCAAGCCGTTGGATCTAGTGTCCCTCAGTCGTAGGATCCCTCTGCCTTTTATTCTATTGCTTCTTCTACCTTCGTCTGCCCCTCTGTCCGCCGCAAAAAACACCCCGCAGGCGTCGCGCACGGCAGCCCCCAACCCCCCTCCCAGTTCTTTTTCTTTTTGTTGTGTCTTTTGTTTGTTCTTGGCCTTTGGTTTGTTTGCCCCCTTTCCCCCCAGTACTCGCCGTCCTCCTCCCCCGTCTCTGGTCATCCTCACCGGCCACCGCCCCTTTGCCGGTTGACCAGCTGCAAAAAAAGAGATGTTTGCAGCTCCCTATAGTCTTCGTTTCCAGCATGGATGGCCGCCCTCGCCGCGTTCCAAACAATCGCCTGCGAGCTTGCAGCACTCGACGCCGGCGGTCGCTGCTCGCCGGACCGGTGGTCGTAGTTCATAGCTCTGGCCAGACACCGGTTGCAGCACCTCACCTCCGCTCGTCGTTGCAAATTTGATTGCCGGTTGTAGCACTTTTGGTCACTGGTTGTAGCACATTTGGGCGTCACCGCAGAAAACACTCTGACGATGCAGCAAAAATGGATGTTGACTCCAGCCTCCGGCTTTGGAGTTGTAGCAATTTCTGATGCTGGTCGAAGCAGGACGCATGACGCCTGTTGTAGCGAAAAAATGCAACGGCCGTGCGATGTAGCAAAACGCGGCACTAGTTGTAGCCAGATGGGGCACCGGTTGTAGCAATTCATGACACCCGCTGTAGCATGTAGCAAAAAAAAAACATGGTTCGTGCGATGTAGCAAAACGCAACGCCGCTTGTAGCTGAGTGGTGTGCCGGTTGTAACAAAATGTGATACCGGTTGTAGCATGTAACAAAAAACGCGACGTCTGCAGTGTTGCTCGGAACAGCGTCGCCGTCCTCGCAGCTCGCGGTCACCATGCTTGCCGTCCATGATGGCAGCTCTCCTGGGCACCGGTTGTAGCAGGCCACGACGCGGTTCCAGCTTCCCCCAAGGTCGGTTGCAACACATCTCGCTGTGGGCACGTCTTCTCCGTTGACCGGTCGCCGCCTGTAGCACGGCCTCGTCGGAGCGTGCAGCACGATGCCGTAGGGCAACGAGGTGTGGAGTCGCACGGCCAGGCCGTCGCCCCAGGCGAGCGGCTGTCCGTCGTGGCCGGTTGCGGCACGCACTCCCAGCCCGCCCTGACTCGACGCCGACGACCTCACCTGCCAGCAATGGGTGGTTGGGTGTGTGGTGGCCGGCCATTGCCGGTGAGTGCTCGGGAGGAAAGCCTAGAAGCAGGAGGAAGAAGAGCAAAATGAGCGGATGGAAAAAAAAACGCTAGAGGATAAGGATGGGAGGTGGGCCTACTAGCAGCAACAGCTAGCGCGCGGGTGCTTCGGCCAGCGCCCCGGCATGAAACGTTTTCCTTTTCTAAATTGCTATAGTTGGTAATTTAGTCTTACAATCCGTTTCCGGTGTACTCGATAATTGTCTTGGTGGTTGGATTTTGTGATTGATTAAACAGCACCTTCCGAGTGTGCCGCTGTTTTCATTTGGGGCTGATGGTAGGTGAACATGCAACAAAATGGATTCTTTTAGTTTTATCCGGTCAGTGATGCTTGTTGTCGTGGATTTGGCAGATAGCGGAGTTCAACGTGGTTACGGGCATAGGGCAGTAACGCTCTGACAGTGGCTACTTTGTTTAGACATGGAATACATCCATGTTCTCTGGGGACCCCCACGACGAACCACATGGATTCCCGGACTACCCGGCGAAGAGCTCGGGCGACCACGTCGGGCACCCCGTTGGTGGCCAACGACAGCTACCTCGATCACAGCGCGACCGCGACGGGGACGACCCACCTAATACTAAGAGCGACCACTGCTCGACAGCATTTTTTTTTTCTTTTTCGTTCTTTTGCGGTGTTAGCTGGTGGATATATGCGGGACAGGTGACGGGTAGAAATATTTTCACCCAAAAATATAATAATAAAATATTGTTTTCACAACTTTATTATTGTCCAGTATTTCAGGGCCTTAAACCCTTTAAAGGTATTACTATTGGATTCTCCTGGTGCTAATCTCCCAGTCGTTGACGGCTCGGATTTTCTCCATATTGGTGTTCTCGTTGTATTGTAGATGACTCAGACTTTTACTCGCATATTCACTGAGCCGACACTTGCCGTAAGAGAACCTGGGGTTGCCGCCTGCTCCTCCTCCTCCACAAAAAGTTAGGGTTCCTGCCTCTCGCCGGATCCGCCGCAGGTCCGTCTCATCTCTCGTGGCCCGAGGGCCATGGAGGCGTGGTGGATCCTGACAAGGGCCGGCGGGAGGCTCTGATTTTAGTATTATTTTCAGTATAGTTAGGGTTTGTGTGCTACTCAATAAGGTGAGATGGCGGCAACTCCCTGAAGATGAAATAAGGGTCTCCCCGTCCAGCCCCCATTTCGGCGGTGCGTCCAGCATCGTTGGTGGGCCTATGGAGGTGTGTCTCAGGCTGATCCATATTTGGTCGATTTGCTCGGATTTCGTCGTTGTTCGTCTACGTTCGTGTGTCTTCGAATTGGATCCTTCCGATCTACGTTATTCTTCAATCAGCGGCGGTTGTTGTTCTGGTGCGCTGGTACTATGAGGCCTTAGCACGACGACTTCCCGATTGTCAACTACAACAAGTTGTGCTCAATTCCGGCGATAGAGGGTAGATGACGGCGGCACGCCTTCAGCTCGTTTCAGTGCTTGTAGTCGCTCAGTGCTTGTAGTCGCTGCTAGGTGGTCTATAGATATAGATGTAATTTTTATTATTTATGTCGTTCGTTGTACTGTCATGATTGAAGATGGATTGGTCAGCAGTTTTCTTGCAAAAAAAAGAGAACCTGGGGTTGCCCATCATAGGCATCCAGACTAATGCGGGCGGGGCTCACCTGAGAGCTAAAAAGGGATCCGGACGGCTTCACTCGAAGCCCCTCATTAGCATTCGGGCAGGGCTCACCTAGTGGTGCATTATGGAAAAAATTATACTTCGAGTCGACAAGCCCCTCATCAGCATTCGGACTGAAAATGCCCGCCCACTACAAGTCATCCCCAGAAAGTGCGCGCCCACTTGATGCTTTCTTGTCTCCTGTAGTAAAAATGTCACCCTTCCGCGCCATCGTCATTGATTTACCTGTCGTTCATTTATAGCCGCACTACACATATTGACATTTAACGCTTGCTTGGACGAAGAAATAGGCGGCGATGCCCCGCCGTTGGTGTCAAAACCGGCAGATCTCGGGTAGGGGATCCCGAGATGTTGATCTTGGGTCGATGGGTAACAAAGAACGCAGAGACAGTATTTACCCAGATTCAGGCCATCTCGATATAGGCGGCGATGCCCCGCCGTTGGTGTCAAAACCGGCAGATCTCGGGTAGGGGATCCCGAGATGTTGATCTTGGGTCGATGGGTAATAAAGAACGCAGAGACAGTATTTACCCAGATTCAGGCCATCTCGAAGAGGTAAAACCCTACGTCCCGCTTAACTGTATTGATGTGTTTGTATGATGATTACATAGTTGATCTACCACGAGATGGGATGAACTAAACCCTAGATGAGTAGGATGATGGTTCTAACCTCTACGGACTAAGCCCTCCGGTTTATATAGATACCAGGGGTACCAAGGGTTACATACGTCGGCTACTGACAAGGGATAAACACGCAAGTCACGTTAAGCAAGTGTTGGAGAATACGTTAAGTCTCCAGAGGTTTCCTTCTGCAGCGCGGGATCGCCTGAAGTCCGATCTTCCCCTGACCAGCAATAAGCAACCCACCAGTCCGTCTCATGAGATATAGGCTGGCAGCTCGAGGACCCCTTAGTCCATGACAGGCTCAATAGCCCCCGAACTAGCCTCCAACGCCGAGGTCGATAATTTCCATCAACTCCGTGCCTCTTGAAGTCTTCGGCTTGAGGGGCGAGTTCCTCCTGTCTCCTATATCCGGCTGATGATAGCTCGGCCACACTTGACACGTCGGCTAATTATGTATCGCGGTGTTTGTCGCATCGTCTTCTTCATTCAGAATTAATGGCACCCCTCGGCTTTTGTGCGCCAGAGGAAAACCAGTGGCCCCACAGCCTTTTTACAGAAACACCCATTACGGGCCCAGGTGAAATGCCTATTTAACAGGGCCAAAAATGCGAAAGTTGTCGCATCCGATCCCAAATCACCTCAAAACCAGAGCTAAACAAGTCTCGAAAAATGGCGTGCGCTGCAAGCTCCTCGTCGCGTCCCCACGACCCCCTCCTAGGTGACTGGGCAAGTTGTTCTGTTTCTGGAATGAGGCTGAGCAACCTCGAGATGCAGGGGTATCTACCCGCATCAGATCTCGCATCCACCTGCTCCGGATTGACTTATGCGAATGGCGAGGCTTTTGAGGAAAACTTCCCTATTACGCACGTGGAAGAAAGGGTATGCTTCTTGCCTTTTCTCTTACGGGGTCTAGGCTTCCCCATTCATCCCTTCCTGAGGGGTTTCCTAGAGTTTTATGGGATCCAACTCCACCATCTCACCTCAGGATCAATTCTACACATCCCTTTCTGTCTTGTCCCCCGCATCTGAGGAGGGGCAATTCACGAGGACGGCGGAGCCAAAGTATGGCGTATTGCTAGGACAGGGTATCCGGTAGGGACTGCCAAGAAAGATGCCGAGGAGTGGACCTCAGAGTGGTTCTACATCGAGGACATCCCCCTTTGATCCAACTTGGAGGGGGCTGCCCGAATTCTCTCTCACTTCTCCAAAGAAGCAGTTCAACTGGCAGCCGAAGAGTCCTTCCCAAAAGGAAAGTGTCGACATATCGTGCCTAGCCGCTCAATTAAGGTGGTTGTCCCACAAAGGGTTAACAATCATTGATGTAATGGCCGTAGCCATTGCTCGGTGCATCCACCCCCCCCCCCCCAACAAAGGGTGCACCCCCTATGGAGTTACAGCGGGGCGAATGACTCGACCCGTTCCATACAAAAGGAACCCGCCGATCAGGCGGCAATGGCAGCTGTCTTAGCCGTCCTCTTCAAGGGCAAAGAGCAAGACTTCGCTCGATTGAAGCCCAAAGAGGGCTTATAGTTCAGATGATATATTAATCTTTCTTACCCGGGTATCTAATCTGCCCAAGCAGAGCTGGAGGGGCTAGATCGAGACGGTGAGCTAACCTAATCATCAACCGGAGGGCAACTCTCGCGCCGATGACCCTCGGTTCCATGATGTTCCCGAAACATCAATTGATTTTGAAGAGGGATTCTCTATCAGGAGAGCCTCGATGGCTCTAAAGTGGCCCTGTTGGCCTATCACCCTAGGATGCTTCCTTCCTCCGTCGTAAGTGAGAAAAAGGTTCCTTCCCGAAAAAGAAGCTTACCTCATGCCGCCCCTCGTACACTGACTTATACCCACAAGGGCCGCCGCACAACGCGCCGAACACCAGCAAGAGCGGTACCGGCTGTGTCAGCATCAAACGGCCGCAGGGCATCCAAACATGTGGCAGCAGCGGGAATTACATCGACCGCGCCCGCGACCAAGAGGTAACATGTTCACTACACTTTTCGCCATTTTTTTACAGCTGCTACAAATAACCATAATTTTCTTTGCTGCGACCTGCAGGCGATATGTAGAACCACCTTCGTCTGAGGACGTCGAGGAGATGCAATAGGGTAATCAAAAACCAAGGTCTCCGATTATGACCGGCGCCACCTCGGAGGTCCCTGCCGAGGACAAACATCCCGGGACCCCGAGGACGTTTCAATTACCAAATCCTAAGTCGAAAGTGTGATGAATCACCAACGGCGGAAGGAGTCGCCGCGTCATTCTGCATTTTCCGACCAGGAGTTTAATGCTCTTAGTTTGGTAGACGCTTATCTTGGAGTCGTCCAAGAAGGGCTCGAAGAAGCTGATCCGTCTCCAACATATCTATAATTTTTTATTATTCCATGTTGTTATATTATCCTTCTTGGATGTTTTATATTCATTTACTAACAACTTTATATCATTTTTTGGGACTAATCTATTGACATAGTGCCCAGTGCCAGTTGCTGTTTTTTGCTTGTTTTCTACTTCATAGAAAATCCATACGAAACGAAGTCCAAATGCCACGAAACTTTTTGGAGATTTTTTAGACTCAGAAGACACCCAGGGAGCCAAAGAAGTGCACCAGAGGAGGCCCGTGGGGCCCACTAGGCACCAGGGCATGCCAGAGGCCCCTGCCGTGCCTTGGTGCGAAGTGGGGCCCACGGGGATCTTTTCCACCGCCTATTAGCTCTATAAATACTCTAAAATCACAAAAACCCTATGGGAGCAAAGAGATCAGAGTTTTCGCCGCCGCAAGTTCCAAAAGCACGAGAGCAATCTAGAGGCCTTTTCCGGTACATTGCCGGAGGGGTCAACAATCACGGAGGGGTTCTTCATCATCACCTTTGCCCCTCCGATGATGTGTGAGTAGTTTACCACAGACCTACGGATCCGTAGGTAGTAGCTAGATGGCTTCTTCTCTCCTTTTGATCTTCAATACAATGTTATCCTCGGTGTTATTAGAGATCTATTTGATGTAACTCTTTTTACGGTGTGTTTGTTGGGATCCGATGAATTGTAAGTTTATGATCAGATCTATCTATGAATAATAATTGAGTCTTTGCTGCACTCTTTTATGCATGATTGTTATATCCTCGTATTTCTTCTCCGAAACTTTGGTTTGGTTTGGCCAACTAGATTGATTTTTCTTGCCATGGGAAGAGGTGCTTTGTGATGGGTTTGATCTTGCGGTGCTCAATCTCAGTGACAGAAAGAGACATGACACACATGTATCGTTGCCATTAAGGATAAAACAACGGGGTCTATTCCTACATGAATAGATCTTGTCTACATCTTGTCATCATTCATATTGCATTACTCAGTTTCTTCATGAAATTAATACACTAGATGCATGCTGGATTGTGGTCGATGTGTGGAGTAATAGTAGTAGATGCAGGCAGGAGTCGGTCTACTAATCTTGGACGTGATGCTTATATGCATGATCATTGCCTTGGATATCGTCATAATTATTTGCTTTTCTATCAATTGCCCAACAGTAACTTGTTTACCCACCGTATGCTATTTTCTTGAGAGAAGCCTCTAGTGAAATCTACGGCCCCCGGGTCTATTTCCTATCATATTAGGACCAAAAATACCTTGCTGCAATTTTTATTTATTTATTTTATTTTGTATTTTTGTTAGAACTATTTATCCAATCTCATACAATTTAGTCTATGTCAAAACTTAGGAGGGATTGACAACCCCTCTTACGCGTTGGGTTGCATGTTTTTGTTATTTGTGTGAAGGTACTGTTTACATAGCTTGGTGGGTCCTCCTATTGGATTGATAACTTGATTTCATAACTGAGGGAAATACTTACCGTTGATGTGCTGCATCATCCTCTCCTCTTCGGGGAAATACCAACGCAGATACAAGCAATCAGCAGCCACCAACCTTCTATCGACCAGCCTGCGGGTACATTATTGGTTTTGATAACCGAACACGTAACCTAACCCAGTAGCCCCCAAGCCTTAATTTGGGCGGGACGACCGAGTTAAGGGCCTGAATGTGTATAATGTTGTATTATTGTGCAGATTGCGAAGGAATAAAACAAAAAGTTGTCTGAGGACCTCAAGCTAAACCGAACATAGTTCGAATCTATGAAGGCCGAACTGGAGGAGGTCAAGAAATTTACCAAAGACGCACATGGTGAGTGGAAGACTTAATACGTAGAACAAAGAATTTGTTGGAGCACCTTTTCTAATGAAAGATTGCTCCGTATCAGCCGAGTTGATAAGCCGACTTCAGAAGGATCTGGACGCGGCCAGAGAATCTCGAAGATATGCAGAGTCACAGCAGGAGGCTGGCCACCGTGTAATGACTCGAAGTCATGACGAAAGGAATAAGCTTAAAGCCAAAAACCAGCAGCAAGCCGAAGAAATTAAGAGTTTAAAAGCTCAACTGGGAAAATCCCAGGTGGACAACCAAAGACTGAAAGCTGGCATGTTCGGTGAGTGCAATCTAGCTTTTTGATGCGAAGATTATATACATGATACGAATGTGAGAACAATGCATGTTGCATCTCTTTGTAGGTGTCCTTACCGGGCGTCCCACAAAGGAGGCCAGCTCATTTGGAGGGAACCAGCTAAAGGAACTATCCGTCGTGCATGAGTGGGCACGAAGGGATATCAAGAGCAAGTTCAAGGCATTATGGCCGAACGAGGCAGCTCCGGAAGGGATGGCCTAACTGTCCAACCGATTTAAAGGAGCCCGGCGCCATTTGTAGCTATGGAATATATTAGCCTATCGAGAGGGGGCGCGGGAGGCATGGGCGATGGTCAATACCCGCTTTACCAAGCTTAATCCGGAGCATTTAGCTTGGATTGGGCCTGTAGGGCCAGATGGGTAGAAAGTGCCACTACATTTGGTGGATGACTAAGTGATGCCTGCTGCTTGGACATCCCAAGAAGATTGTGTCCTAAACACCATAATAGATGGCCTGGACCGAGAGCAGGGTCTTTGATTCTATGTAGCCATGTACTTTACATCAAATTTTCTCTGAACCATGCTTCAAACGTTGTCTTAACCGGCCATCGGCTTCTGCCTCCCTTGCCATCGGCCGGGGAGAGTTTTCCTACTATGTAATCTGAAATTATCAGAAAATCACTTCGGAGAACCAGGCAATCTGGTCATGTGGTGCGAACAGACAAAACACGCCCGGGGAGTTATGTTATATTACTGTTTAACATAGGAAACATCTTCCGAAGAAAATTGTTCCTCCATGGGTTCCTTTCTTCAGGTTGTCATGTTAACCATAGACGTTTAACCAAATACCCGCATTGTACGGATAATGGTTACCTCTGGGAAAACAACCCCGGATGTTGGTGATGACTACCAATTATTTTCACTTCCTTCATGGCCGACCAATTATATTCTTAAGAACGCTAGCTTTTGGCTTCACCTATCTGAGGTACGTACCCGGGTAATCTGGACAACAATCGCAGAGGTGCTCCCTTTACTGCCTAGCCGAAAAATCTTAAGTCAAATTGATGCATGTAGTGGCTTTAAAAAGATACTGGAAGTGTGCAAACATGACAGGGACTAATGAGTGCACTGAGGATGTATTTATCTGCTTCGGAAAAGAAGCCCCTAGGTATGACCGAGTAGTACATTTGAAGATTCTTTGCCGAGGAAAACTTCACGTAGCTCGGCTTAACTGAACACAACCTTGGAAACACTATCCGCCAATAAAAAGGACTGTGAAAAGAAGAATAGACTAGGGAGGGTGATTACACCAGTCTAGCCATAGAAGCGCCAAGCCGAGCTACATTCCATGGGTTTGCTTCGAGGCGATTGTTTGTTGGATTTCAGAGACGATATGCTCCCCCTGTGAGCACTTGATCCATTATGATGGGACCCTCCCATTTGGGTGCTAGCTTATTCTTCTGCTTCTCCGGGAGGTGTAGGACGAGTTCGCCCATGTTGTATGCGTTCGCCCGAACTTCGCTACTCTGGTAGTGCCGGGCCTGCTGTTGGTAAAAGGTAGAGAGAGCCCGAGCTATGTCACGCTCCTCTTCCAGGGCATCCAGGTCACCTTGCTGATCTAGCTCGGCCTCCTTTTCTTCGTACATGCGCACTCTAGGTGCATCATGGATAAGGTCTTGGGGGAGGACAACCTCCGCCCAATACACCATAAACAACGGTGTGTATCCCATGGATCGATTACGAGTGGTGCACAGGCCGCACAATACGAAGTCGAGCCCCTCCACCCAGTGGCAGTCGGACTCTTTCAAGGAGCGGACCAATCAGGGCTTAATGCCGCTCATGATTAGTCCATTGGCTCGTTCAACCTGTCCATTGGACTGTGGGTGATATACAGAGGCATAGTCAAGCTTAATGCCTAAGTTGGCGCACCAGTCTTTTACTTCCTGGGCTGTAAAATTTGATCCATTGTCCGTTATTATACTATGGGGAACACCGTAACGGTGGACCATGCCGGATATAAAGTTGATGACTGGCCGGACTTGGTTAAAGTTAAAGGTTTCGCCTCAATCCATTTAGTGAATTTGTCGACCATAACCAGTAGATACTTCTTTTTCTTGGTCCCCCCTTTAAGTGGTCTAACCATGTCCAGCCCCCAGACCGCGAAAGGCCAGTTGATCGGTATCGTCCGAAGAGCCGTGGGTGGCATGTGACTTTCATTTGCGAAGAGCTCACATCCAACGCAATGCTGGATGAGTGAGTGCGCTTCTACACGAGCGATAGGCCAAAAGAACCCGGCTCGAAAGGCCTTGCTAACCAGAGCCCGAGCTGCCGCATGATGACCGCCCATGCCGGCGTGTATCTCGGCCAAGAGCTGCCTCCCCTCCTCTTCGGATACGCGTCTTTGGAGGACCCCGGTAGTGCTTTTCTTGTAAAGTTCACCCTCATGGAACTTATAGGCTTTAGATCGCCGAATTATGCATCTTGCCTCAGTCTGGTCATCGGGGAGTGCTACTTCTTGAACTTGCGTTTGTTTCTCCTTTGAAGAGGAAAGGGTGATGCATCACAGTAGAGATAAGTATTTCCCTTAGTTAGGAACCAAGGTATCAGTCCAGTAGGAGAAACGCGCAAGTCCCCAATAGATGTACCTACACAAACAATCAAACACTTGCACCCAACGCGATAAAGGGGTTGTCAATCCCTTCATGGTCAACTGCAATGGTGACATCTGATAGAGATAGGTATAAAAGATTGATAGAACGTAAAACAAAATAAAAGTAAATAAATTGCAGCAAGGTATTTTTGGTATTTTTGCTTTATAGATATGAAAATATATGATGGAAAATAGACCCGGGAGCCATAGGTTTCATTAGAGGCTTCTCTCATGAATGCAAAAATACGGTGGGTGCACAAATTACTGTCGAGCAATTGATAGAAAAGCACAAAGTTATGACGATATCCAAGGCAATGATTATGCATATAAGCATCACGTCCGTGTCAAGTAGACCGACTCCTGCCTGCATCTACTACTATTACTCCACACATCGACCGCTATCCAGCATGCATCTAGAGTATTAAGTTCATAAAGAACGGAATAACGCCTTAAGTAAGATGACATGATGTAGAGGCATAAACTCAAGCAATATGATGAAAACCCCATCTTTTCATCCTTGATGGCAACAATTCAATACGTGTCTCGCTACCCCTACTTTGTCACTGGGTGAAATCAGGCAAGATTGAACCCAAAGCTAAGCACCTCTCCCATTGCAAGAAAAACCAATCTATTTGGCCAAACAAAACCGATAATTCGAAGAGAAATACAAAGATATCAAATCCTGCATATAAGAATTCAGAGAAGATTCAAATAATATTCATAGATAAGCTAATCATAAACCCACAATTAATCAGATCTCGACAAATACACCACAAAAGAAGATTACATCAGATAGATCTCCAAGAACATCGAGGAGAACGTGGTATTGAGAATCAAAGAGAGAGAAGAAGCCATCTAGCTACTAGCTATGGACCAATAGGTCTGAGGTAAACTACTCACGCTTCATTGGAAGGGAAATAGGGTTGATGTAGATGCCCACCATGATCGAACCCCCCTCCGGCAGGATGCCGGAAAAGGCCCCAAGATGGGATCTCACGGGAACAGAAGGTTGCGGCGGCGGAAAAGTGTTTTGGTGGGTCCCTCCAAGGGTTTTGGAATATATGTGAATATATAGGACGAAGAAGTATGTCAGGGGACTCCCGAGGGGGCCACAAGGCAGGGGGCGCGCCCTCCACCCTTGGCGCCGCCTCATGGGTCTTCTGGCTTGGACTCCAAGTCCTTTGGGTGTCTTCTGGTCCAAGAAAAATCATCGTAAAGTTTTATTCTGTTTGGACTCCGTTTGATATTCCTTTTCTGCAAAACTCAAAAACAAGCAAAAAACAGAAACTGGCACTGGGCTCTAGGTTAATAAGTTAGTACCAAAAATAATATAAAATAGCATAATAATGCATATTAAACTTCCAAAACAGATAATATAATAGCATGGAATAATAAAAAATTATAGATACGTTGGAGACGTATCAAGCATCCCCAAGCTTAATTCGTGCTCGTCCTCGAGTAGGTAAATGATAAAAACAGAATTTTTGATGTGGAATGCTACCTAACATATTTATCCATGTAATTTTATTCATTGTGGCATGAATGTTCTCATCCATAAGATTCAAAACAAAAGTTTAATATTGACATAAAAACAATAATACTTCAAGCATATTAATAAAGCAATCATGTCTTCTCAAAATAACATGGCCAGAGAAAGCTATCCCTACAAAATCATATAGTCTGGCTATGCTCCATCTTCATCACACAAAGTATTAAATCATGCACAACCCCGATGACAAGCCAAGCAATTGTTTCATACTTTTGTTGTTCTCAAACTTTTTCAACTTTCACGCAATACATGAACGTGAGCCATGGATATAGCACTATAGGTGGAATAGAATATGGTGATTGTGGAGAAGACAAAAAGAAGGAGATAGTATCACATCAACTAAGCGTGTCAACGGGCTATGGAGATGCCCATCAATAGATATCAATGTGAGTGAGTAGGAATTGCCATGCAACGGATGCACTAGAGCTATAAGTTTATGAAAGCTCAAAAAGAAACTAAGTGGGTGTGCATCCAACTCGCTTGCTCACGAAGACCTAGGGCAATTTGAGGAAGCCCATCATTGGAATATACAAGCCAAGTTGTATAATGAAAAATTCCCACTAGTATATGAAAGTGACAAGATAGGAGACTCTCTATCATGAAGATCATGGTGCTACTTTGAATCACAAGTGTGGAAAAAGGACAGTAACATTGCCCCTTCTCTCTTTTCTCATATTTTTTTTATTTTCTCTTTTTTTATGTGGTCTTCTTTGGCCTCTTTTATTTTTTCGTAAAGTCCGGAAACTCATTCCCACTTGTGAGGGAATCATAGCTTCCATCATCCTTTCCTCACATGGGACAATGCTCTAATAATGAGATCATCACACTTTTATTTACTTACAACTCAAGAATTACAACTCGATACTTAGCACAAAATATGACTCTATATGAATGCCTCCGGCGGTGTACCAGGATGTGCAATGACTCAAGAGTGACATGTATGAAAATATATGAATGGTGGCCTTGCCACAAATACGATGTCAACTACATGATCATGCAAAGCAATATGACGATGATGGAGCGTGTCATAATAAAACGGAACGGTGGAAGTTGCATGGCAATATATCTCGGAATGGCTATGGAAATGCCATAATAGGTAGGTATGGTGGCTGTTTTGAGGAAGGTATAAGGTGGGCGTAAGGCAACGGCGAAAGTTGCGCGGTACTAGAGAGGCTAGCAATGGAGGAAGGGTTAGCGTGCGTATATTCCGTGGACTCAACATTAGTCATAAAGAACTCACATACTTATTGCAAAAATCTATTAACCATTGAAACAAAGTACTATGCGCATGCTCCTAGGGGGATAGATTGGTAGGAAAAGACCATCGCTCGTCCCCGACCGCCACTCATAAGGAAGACAATCAATAAATAAATCATGCTCCGACTTCATCACATAACGGTTCACCATACGTGCATGCTACGGGAATAACAAACTTTAACACAAGTATTTCTACCAATCCACAATTACTCACAAGCATGACTCTAATATCACCATCTTTATATCTCAAAACAATCATAAGGATTCAAACATCACATAGTATTCAATGCACTTTATATGAATGTTTTTATTATATCCCTCTTGGATTCCCATCATATTAGGACTAAATTCATAACCAAAGCAAATTACCATGCTATTTAGAGAAACTCTCAAAATAATATAAGTGAAGCATGAGAGTTCAACAATTTCTATAAAATAAAGCCACCGCCGTGCTCTAAAAAGCTATAAGTGAAGCACTAGAGCAAAATTTCCTAGCTCAAAAGATATAAGTGAAGCACATAGAGTATTATAATAAATCATGATTCATGCGTGTCCCTCTCAAAAAGGTGTGTACAGAAAGGATGATTGTGGCAAACTAAAAGCAAAGACTCAAATCATATAAGACGCTCCAAGCAAAACACATATCATGTGGTGAATAAAAATATAGCCTCAATTAAATTTACCGATAGACGAAGACGAAAGAGGGGATGCCATCTGGGGCATCCCCAAGCTTAGGCTCTTGGTTGTCCTTGAATATTACCTTGGGGTGCCTTGGGCATACTGAAGCTTAGGCTCTTTCCACTCCTTATTCCATAGTCCATCAAATCTTTACCCAAAACTTGAAAACATCACAACACAAAACTCAACAGAAAAACTCATGAGATCCGTTAGTATAAGAAAATAAACCACCTCCTTTTGGTACTGCTGGGAACTCATTCTTTATTTATATTGGTGTAATATATACTGTATTCCAACTTCTCCATGGTTCATACCCCCTGATACTAGCCATAGGTTCATCAAAATAAGCAAACAACTCATAGAAAACAGAATCTGTCAAAAACAGAATAGTCTGTGAAGATCTGAATATTTCGTATACATCTGTAACTCCAAAAATTCTAACCAATTAGGAAAACGTAGGAAATTCGTATATCAATCTTGTGTAAAACATTCAGGGTTTTTCGTTGCTTCTGTGAAATATTAAAATTCTGCAACTGGACGCAAAACTTTCTTTTTTTCAGCAAGATCAAATCAACTATCACAGTAAGCCATCCCAAAGGTCTTACTTGGCCCAAACACTAATTAAAACACCAAAACACAATTACTACAGAGGTAATAATGTGTATTTTATTCAACAACAGAAGCAAAACAAAAAACACAAAAATTGGGTTGCCTCCCTACAAGCGCTATTGTTTAACGCCCCTAGCTAGGTATAAAAATATAGATTTAGGTATTGTCATCTTTGGTATGCTATCCATAAGTAGCTCTCATAATAGATTCATATGGCAACTTAATTTTATTTCTAGGAAAGTGTTCCATGCCCTTCCTTAACGGAAATTGAAATCTAATCTTTCCATCCTTCATATCAATAATTGCACCAATCGTTCTAAGGAAAGGTCTACCAAGAATAATAGGATATGTAGGATTGCAATCTATATCAAGAACAATGAAATCTACGGGCACATAATTCCTATTTGCAACAATAAGAACATCATTAATCCTTCCCATAGGTTTCTTAATAGTGGAATCCGCAAGATGCAAATTTAAAGAACAATCATCAACTTCACGGAAACCTAACACATCACATAAAGTTTGTGGAATCATGGAAACGCTAGCACCCAAATCACACAAAGCATGGCACTCATAATATTTAATCTTAATCTTAATAGTAGGTTCCCACTCATCATAATGTTTTCTTGGAATAGAAACTTCCAACTCAAGTTTTTCTTCAAAAGATTTCATCATAGCATCAACGATATGTTTAGTAAAAGCTTTATTTTGATTATAAGCATGAGGAGAATTCAACATGGATTGCAACAAGGAAATACAATCTATCAAAGAACAATTATCATAATTAAAATCTTTGAAATCCAAAAAGTGGGTTTATCGCTACTTAAAGTTTTGACCTCTCCACTCCCATTTTTATCAATTTTTTTATCAAGATCTATAGACTCCAAATTATTGGGACGCCTTTTAACTAAAGTTGACTCATCTCCAGTCCCATCTTTATCAAGATTTATATTAGAAAACAAAGATTCAATAGGAGTCATGTCAATCACTTTAAGATCTTCATCATTATTTTCACAAAAACTAGAAGAACACGCTTTTATAAACCAATCTCGCTTAGCACGCATCTTAGCGGTTCTTTCTTTGCACTCATCAATAGAAATTCTCATAGCTTTCATAGATTCATTAATATCATGCTTGGGTGGAATAGATCTAATTTTCAAAGAATCAATCTCAAGAGAAATTCTATCCACGTTCCTAGCCAAATCATCAACCTTAAGCAATTTTTCATCAACCAAAGCATTGAAATTCTTTTGCGAACTAATAAATTCTTTAATATTGTTCTCCAGATCAGATGGCATATTATTATAATTTCCATAATAATTTGTGTAGGAATTACCATAATTATTAGAGGAATTACTAGAAAACGGCCTAGGATTAAAATTACCTCTATACGTGTTATTACCAAAATTGTTCCTACCAACAAAAATTGACATCCATAGATTCATTATTATTCTCAATCAAAGTATTCAAAGGCATATCATTGGGATCAATAGGAGCACTCTTACTAGGAAATAATTTCATAAGTTCATCCATCTTTCCACTCAAAACATTAATCTCTTCAATCGCATGCACTTTTTTAATAGAAGAAGATCTTTCGCCATGCCATTGAGAATAATTAGCCATAATATTATCTAGGAGTTTACTAGCTTCTCCCAAAGAAATTTCCATAAAAGTACCTCCCACGGCCGAATCTAAAAGATTTCTAGAAGCAAAATTCAATCCGGCATAAATTTTTTGTATGATCATCCATAAATTTAAACCATGAGTAGGGCAATTTCGTATCATCAATTTCATCCTCTCCCAAGATTGTGCAACATGTTCATGATCAAGTTGCTTAAAATTCATAATATCATTCCTAAGGGAGATGATCTTAGCGGGAGGAAAATACTTGGAAATAAAAGCATCTTTACACTTATTCCATGAATCAATACTATTTTTCGACAATGATGAAAACCAAGTTTTAGCACGATCTCATACTGAGAACGGAAATAGGTTCAATTTAACAATATCATTATCCACATCTTTCTTCTTTTGCATATCACATAAATCAACGAAATTGTTTAGATGGGATGCGGTATCTTCACTAGGAAGGCCAGAATATAGATCTTTCATAACAAGATTCAGCAAAGCGGCATTAATTTCACAAGATTCCTCACTAGTGGCGGGAGCAATCGGAGTACTAATAAAATCATTATTATTAGTGTTGGAAAAGTCACACAACTTGGTATCCTCTTGAGTCATCGTGACAAGGCAATCAATCTAACACACGAGCAAACAAAAAAGCAAATGAAAAGACGAACGGAAGAAGGGCGAATAAAAAGGCAAATATTTTTTGTATTTTTCTGAAAACATTTTGGAAGTGGGGGAGAGGAAAATGAGAGGCAAATGACGAATAATGTAATGCAAGAGATGAGAGTTTTATGATGGGTACTTGGTAGGCTTGACGTAGATCTTCCCGGCAACGGCGCCAGAAATTCTTCCTGCTACTTCTTGAGCTTGCGTTAGTTTTTCTCTTGAAGAGGAAAGGGTGATGCAGCACAGTAGAGATAAGTATTTCCCTCAGTTAAGAACCAAAGTATCAATCTAGTAGGAGAAACGTGCAATTCCCCAATAGATGTACCTACACAAACAATCAAACATTTGTACCCAACGCGATAAAGGGTTGTCAATCCCTTCACGGTCAACTGCAATGGTGAGATCTGATAGAGATAGGTATAAAAGATTGCTAGAACGTAAAACAAAATAAAAGTAAATAAATTGCAGCAAGGTATTTTTGGTATTTTTGGTTTATTGATCTGAAAATATATGATGGAAAATAGAGCCGAGGGCCATAGGTTTCACTAGAGGCTTCTCTCATGAAGGCAAATAATACGGTGGGTGAACAAATTACTGTCGAGCAATTGATAGAAAAGCGCAAAGTTATGATGATATCCAAGGCAATGATTATGCATATAAGCATCACGTCCGTGTCAAGTAGACCGACTCCTGCCTGCATCTACTACAATTACTCCACACATCGACCACTATCCATCATGCATCTAGAGTATTAAGTACATAAAGAACGGAGTAACGCCTTAAGTAAGATGACATGATGTAGAGGAATAAACTCAGGCAATATGATGAAAACCCCATCCTTTTATCCTCGATGGCAACAATTCAATACATGTCTCGCTACCCCGACTTTGTCACTGGGTGAAATCACGCAAGATTGAACCCAAATCTAAGCACCTCTCCCATTGCAAGAAAAACCAATCTAGTTGGCCAAACCAAACCGATAATTCGAAGAGAAATACAAAGATATAAAATCATGCATATAAGAATTCAAAGAAGATTCAAATAATATTCATAGATAAGCTGATCATAAATCCACAATTCATCAGATCTCGACAAACACACCGCAAAAGAAGATTACATCGGATAGATCTCCAAGAACATCGAGGAGAACGTGGTATTGTGCGATAGGGGGGTCCTTCCCGCATGACCAAAAACCGTTGGCGATAGAGAGTAGGAATGCATACGTTTTATAGAACTAAGCGTGTGTGATGTGAGCATCTATCCCAAACGCGAGTCATCACACAATTGTTTGTGTTATATCGAATATCCCAAATGCTCCATCCTTCCTACTCATGTGTGCTTGCATTACCATCGCACTTGGTATTATGCGGTGAAACATTTATGACACGCGCCCCATCACAAACAGTTCACGTTGTAAACTGTGTATGATAAAGAGACTATCACAAACATTAGGTTTCCTACACCGTATGCCGTTCAATGTAAGAGTGCATATAGTTGTCCATATAAAATTGTATATGAAGCTTCAATACATCCCACGCGTTGCTCTGACCATAAACGTTTGCAATATACAAAATGTCCCAAATGATTCATCTGTAGTACCCATGTCTGATGAAGGCCTATTGCACGGGTTCTTCTATGAGCAAACTTTTACGATGCGCACGACATCATAAGCAATCTATAATTGCCAAGCGTGTGTGATAAGGAGAGTTTCATAAACATTTAATAAGAAGGAACTGTGTGCGCTGCTTTTGTTAATCTCACACGTTTTTTCTTGGCTGATCGTGTGTGCAGTAGAGATTCATCGCACATGTACTGATCCGAGAAACGTGTCTGATCTTGACGTTTATCACAGACATATTGCTTTCTCATACCGTGTGAAGTGTAATGGCTTGCTGAGCATAATTTATCACTAATCTACCCCGCATTTAATCCCCGCATTTAAAATTCATAGAAATTGAATTTGAAACATGATTTGAATTTTAAGGTAGGCAATCACTTATTTCATATCGAACCATGTTTATTACAAATATAGGTTCAAGAACGAATATATAATTCGATGGACAAGTACATATACTGAAGAACTACAAAAGCACCAAGAAAAGAATGATGAACCACAATTGTACTAAAGACTGTAAAGAGAGAGGCAAAAGACATTATGGTTGCTAGAGAAGGTGAAGCGGAATGCCCATATTGCGCCCTCCTCCATGCCGACTACGTGCAGAACTCTAGGCCAACCCCTTGTGATGGCCGCCCGCCCATCCTTCACTGTCTTCATTACACTAGCTAGTAGAACACATGGCTTTGGTACGGGCCAGCCCAGCTCATTAGTCCCGGTTCAGTCACGAACCGGGACCCATGGGGGGCATACGTCCCGGTTCATGCGCCCAGGGGGCTGGCCGGGGCCTCGTGGGCATTGGTCCCGGTTCGTCTGGACCCATTTGTCCCGGTTCCTGGCACGAACCGGGACCAACGGGCCTCGCTCCTGGCCCACATCCATTGGTCCCGGTTCGTGGCTTGAACCGGGACAGAAGGGGGGCCTTTAGTCCCGGTTCCACGCACGAACCGGGACCAATGAGGTGGCTATATATACTCCATCGACAGCGAGCAGAGCACTCCACACTGCTCTGTTTTTTCTGGCCGGTGAGGGTAGAGCTTTGTGGTGCTCTAGCTCACCTCCTATGCACATGAGGTGTTTGATGAAATGCCCGAGCCACACTAGTTAAGCTTTCTCCTCTCGAAGCTCGACCTTCAAGCTCCATTTTCCTCAAGATTTGTCTAGGTTTTGCGGTCCGTCACGTCCCATCCCCGTCTTCACCGCCGTCGATCGCCCGCGCCGATCTCGTCGCCGGCATAACCGTGGTGAGCCTCTTGTTCTTATCTTCTTTCTAAAAGAAAAAAAATTCTTACTTGTATGATTTAGATAGATACTTGTCTAATTTTCTTACTTTTATTATTGTTTGTTATTATATAGTGCGATGTTTTGTAATGGTTTTTTACACACTTAATTATATATAATGCACGCAGATGAACCGGCAATGGATGTGCGGTGACAGACGCACCTCCAAGTACATTAAGGGCGTGCATAATTTTCTCGAAGTGGCTGAGGCAAACAAGCATAATGGTTTTATGTGTTGTCCATGCTCTATATGTGGGAATACGAAGTCTTACTCTGACCGGAAAATCCTCCACACCCACCTGCTTGAGAAGGGTTTCATGCCATAGTATAATGTTTGGACCAGGCACGGAGAAATAGGGGTTATGATGGAAGACAGTGATGAAGAAGAGGACGATGACAACTATGTGCCCCCTAAATACGGTGATGCTGCAACGGGGGAAGCTGAAGATCAAGAGGAACCAGACGATGTGCCCGATGATGATCTCCGCCGGGTCATTGTTGATGCAAGGAGACAGTGCGAAAGTGAAAAGGAGAAGGTGAAATTCGATCGCATGTTAGAGGATCACCAAAAAGGGTTGTACCCCAATTGCGAAGATGGCAACACAAAGCTCGGTACCGTACTGGAATTGTTGCAGTGGAAGGCAGAGAATGCTGTGCCTGACAAAGGATTTGAGAAGCTACTGAAAATATTGAAGAAGAAGCTTCCAAAGGATAACGAATTGCCCGACAGTACGTACGCAGCAAAGAAGGTCGTATGCCCTCTAGGATCGGAGGTGCAGAAGATACATGCATGCCCTAATGACTGCATCCTGTACCGCGGTGCGTACGAGGATTTGAACGCATGCCCGGTATGCGGTGCATTGCGGTATAAGATCAGACGAGATGACCCTGGTGATGTTGACGGCGAGCCCCCCAGGAAGAGGGTTCCTGCGAAGGTGATGTGGTATGCTCCTATAATACCACGGTTGAAACGTCTGTTCAGAAACAAAGAGCATGCCAAGTTGATGCGATGGCACAGAGAGGACCGTAAGAAAGACGGGAAGTCGAGAGCACCCGCTGACGGGTCGCAGTGGAGAAAAATCGAGAGAAAGTACTGGGAGGAGTTTGCAGGTGACGCAAGGAACGTATGGTTTGGTTTAAGCGCGGATGGCATTAATCCTTTCGGGGAGCAGAGCAGCAATCACAGCACCTGGCCCGTGACTCTATGTATCTATAACCTTCCTCCTTGGCTGTGCATGAAGCGGAAGTTCATTATGATGCCAGTACTCATCCAAGGCCCTAAGCAACCCGGCAACGACATTGATGTGTACCTAAGGCCATTAGTTGAAGAACTTTTACAGCTGTGGAATGGAATCGGTGTACGTGTGTGGGATGAGCACAGACAGGAGGAATTTGACCTGCATGCATTGCTGTTTGTAACCATCAATGATTGGCCTGTTCTCAGTAACCTTTCAGGACAGACAAACAAGGGATACCACGCATGCACGCACTGTTTAGCTGACACCGAAAGTATATACCTGGACAAATGCAGGAAGAATGTGTACCTGGGGCATCGTCGATTTCTTCCGACCAACCATCAATGTCGAAAGAAAGGCAAGCATTTCAAAGGCGAGGCAGATCACCGGAAGAAGCCCGCCATGTGTACCGGTGATCACGTACTTGCTATGGTCAATGATTTACACGTAATCTTTGGAAAGGGTCCCGGCGGACTATCTGTTCCGAATGACGCTGAGGGACGCGCTCCCATGTGGAAGAAGAAATCTATATTTTGGGACCTACCCTACTGGAAAGACCTAGAGGTCCGCTCTTCAATCGACGTGATGCATGTGACAAAGAACCTTTGCGTGAACCTGCTAGGCTTCTTGGGCGTGTATGGAAAGACAAAAGATACACCGGAGGCACGGGAGGACCTGCAACGTTGGCACGAAAAAGACGGCATGCCTCCAAAGCAGTATGAAGGTCCTGCCAGCTACCCTCTTACCAAAGAAGAGAAGGAAATCTTCTTTGAATGACTGCTCAGTATGAAGGTCACATCTGGCTTCTCGTCGAATATAAAGGGAATAATAAATATGCCAGAGAAAAAGTTCCAGAACCTAAAGTCTCATGACTGCCACGTGATTATGACGCAACTACTTCCGGTTGCATTGAGGGGGCTTCTACCGGAAAACGTTCGATTAGCCATTGTGAAGCTATGTGCATACCTCAATGCAATCTCCCAGAAGGTGATCGATCCAGAAATCATACAAAGGCTAAGGAGTGATGTGGCGCAATGTCTTGTCAGTTTCGAGCTGGTGTTCCCACCATCCTTCTTCAATATCATGACGCACGTCCTAGTTCATCTAGTCGACGAGATTGTCGTTCTGGGCCCCGTATTTCTACACAATATGTTCCCATTTGAGAGGTTCATGTGAGTCCTCAAGAAATATGTCCGTAACCGCGCTAGGCCAGAAGGAAGCATCTCCATGGGCCATCAAACAGAGGATGTCATTGGGTCATTGAGTTTTAGTTTCTGTTTAGTTTTAGTTTTATTTTTAGTTTAGTTTATTTTAGATTAGTTTTAGTTTTAGTTTAGAAGAAGAAGAGTGGAAGGAGGAGGAGGAGGGAGGAAGAGGAGGGAGAAGAAGAAAGAAAAGAAGAAGAAGAAGAAGAAAGAAGAAGAAGAAGAAGAAGAAGAAGAAGAAGAAGAAGAAGAAGAAGGAAAGAAGCAAAGAGAAGAAGAAGAAGAAGAAGAGGAAAAGAACAAAGAAAGAAAGAGGAAGAGGAGGAGGAGGAGGGAGGAAGGAAGAAGGAGAGGAGGGAGGAGGAAAAAAGGAAAAAAGAAAAAGGAAAAGAAGAGAAGAAAGAAGAAGAGGGAAAGGGAAAGAAAGGAAGTAGAGGAAGAGGGAGAAAAAGAAGAAGAATTAAAAAAGACAGAAGAAGAAGAAACGAACCAAAGAAGAAGAAGAAGAAGAAGAAGAAGAAGAAGAAGAAGAAGAAGAAGAAGAAGAAGAAGAAGCAGAAGAAGAAAAGGAAGAAGAGGAAGAAGAAGAAAAGGAAAAAGAGGAAAAAAGAAGAAGAGGGGAAGAAGAAGAAAAAGACACGTTTTTATACTTTCTGATTTAGGGTTCCGCCATGTTTTGCAGTTTCTTTCTTTTCTTTAGTTGAATGTTTTTATACTGCTAGCTAGTTGCCTAGTTTGCTGACCCAAAGAAGTTAAAATAGTTATTATATGAAATTCAACTAAAGTCAACATTTTTGACGACTAGTGCTACTAATAAATTCAACTAGAGCCATCATATGTCCACAAGTGCATTGTTTTTTGAATGAGAAATGATAACTTGGTGTAGTTGATTATCTTCTGCTGCATATCAGAGATGGGGGTAAGCCGCCACCGCAGACTCCGCTCTGCCACACCGGAGTACGAGTTGGATGCTTTCGAGTTCTTCAGTATCATACTTGGGACTTCAGTATCATCCACGACGCAGGTATATAAAAGGAGAGATCTCCCCTTCACCCATCTCATTATGATAACTCTGTTGTTTGCTACATCACTCATTGTCCCAAACTGCTGAGGCTGCCTGACACTTTTATGAACATGCTGGGTGAAGATCCGCCAAATAATGTGAAGCTGCGACAGGCCGGCAGCGGGTTTCGCAGGCTGTGGGACGTGGAGTTGGTGATCAAGGAGGGCCACATGTACCTGTGTCGTGGCTGGGAGAAGTTCTACCGTGCCTACGACCTGTGGCAGGGGTACTTCCTTCTCTTCAGGTACGACGACGACGCCACCATGCTCATCGTGAAGGTGTTCAACGCGACTACGCTGACGACGATGATGCCAGTACGTTCTGCCTCTTATTCCTCTACATTTGGCTTTGTCTCGCATCGATTGTTAATGGTCATTGTTGCATTTGGACAGGCAATGGGAGCAGCAGCAGCGACACTGGCTACAGCCAAAGCAGCAGCGATTCTGGCTGTAGCAAAAGCAACAGGGATTCTGGCTGTAGCAAAAGCAACAGCAAGGAGGATGATCTGGACTGGAGTGGGGAAGAAGAGGAGCAGAGTGGGCATCAGGCTGAGGATGACCTAGCGATGGTGGTGGCTGAGGATGACCTAGCGATGGTGGTGGCTGAGGATGAACTAGCGATGGTCGTGCCTGTCCTGCCTGAAGATGGCCTCGCAATGGTGGTGGTGCCTGACAATGACCTCGCCCCGGTGGTGGCGCCGGCGATCCCACAGCTGGGCGACATGACCACGCCAATTGTGGTAGACGACTACATCCCACTGCCTCCACCGCCTCGCCGCTCTTGGCACATCAAGCTGAGGAAGGAGAAGGAGAAGAACAATGAGAACTGAACTATGTCAGGTATGTTTGATCTCCAAAATGATCTATATATACTTAGCTTTGTTTCCTCCGAAATGACATAAGTTAGCTCTAATATGCTTAGTTACCTATGTTAGCTCTAATATACTTAGTTACCTATGCTAGCTCTAATATGCTAAGTTATCTCTACTATGCTTACTTTCCTATAGGTTAACTCCAAAATTACTTATGTTAGCACAAAATGACCAAGTTTACATAGTAAGCTCATAGTCTTCTTCTTCTTCTTCTTCTTTTTCTTATTCTTCTAGTCTTCTTCTAGTATTCTTCTAGTCTTCTTCTTCTTCTTCTTCTTCTTCTTCTTCTTCTTCTTCTTCTTCTTCTTCTTCTTCATTTTCTTCTAGGTTAGCTCCATTTTACTTAAGTATGCTTACTTCTTATAGTCTTGTTCTTCTTCTTCATTTTATTCTTGCATGGATGGAGTGCTTCTTTTCCATTTGTGCTTTTATTTTGTATCAATGAACTTGCATGGTTGGAACTTGTTATATGGATGGATGGATAACGGTGTTGGATGAACAATGTGAAACTTTTGTAATATGTAAGGATGGAACTATATATGTGTTGGTTATGTATGTATATATGATGAAACTAGTGTGTTGGATATGCTTCTTGTGTATATATGTATATCTGCGAATTGCTGTCAAATTGAATGAATTAAATTAAAAACAGGGTTGTACAGGCTCTTTGCCGTCAGCTAGCTGACACGGCAAACATGCCACGTGGCAGCTACCTGTGATTCCTGGGACTAGCATGTTTGAGCACTTTGCCGTCTGCCAGCGGACGGCAAAGACGTTAGCCTCTTTGCCGTCCGCTGGCTGACGGCAAAGCACGCCATTAACCCCTAACGGCCCTCACCCCACCTCACTGCCGTCCACGATCTTTGCCGTCTGCTGGCCACCAGAGGCGGACTTCACAATCCTTTGCCGTCCGTTTCCAGGAAGCGGATGGCAAAGAAGGCCTTTGCTGGCACGTGTTCATCCGGACATTTTGCCGTCTGCTGGCGGACGGCAAAGAGGTTTGCCGTCCGTGATATATGCCTTTGCAGTCCGCCGTGGCGGACGGCAAAGAAGCTGATTCCAGTAGTGGTACACGAACTGCATCCAGTTTTTGCCGTAACCCTCTCAACTTTTTATCACATGCTATGAGGGTGAAATGATGATATCATGCCAATTTTCAACCTCTTCAGAGTTCATTTGAAGTGCTTTTCAATTTTAGGGTCATTTAGCTCAAAAAAATCAGTAAATGCATGAAAAATAATAGATGCACTCAGAAAGGGTTGAAAATTGATGATGTTGCTTTGAATGGTTCATTTTGAGCATAGAAAAAGTGTGGAGTTCAAATAAGTTCAAAAAAATGAAATCCCTTTGTAACAGATGAGTTTTCGTCCAAAACCCTGATACTTCGAAAGAGATTGTCCATTTTGTACGCGAAGTGTATCCAGTTTTTGCCGTAACCCTCTGAACTTTTATGAAACTCTAATAGCAAAAATAATAAACTAAAAGAATGAACTAGAAAACTTTAATGAAACTCTAATAGAAAAAAAAATGAACTAGAAAACTTTAATAGAAAAAAGAATGAACTAGAAAACTCTAATAGAAAAAAGAATGAACTAAAATTAGCAAAGTATTTTCTGTTCAAAACTTTAAAAGCAAAAAAAAAAAAAAAAAAAAAAGAATAACAAAAAAAAAAAAAAAAAAAAAAAAAAAAAAAAAAAAAAAAGAAACAAGAATTTTCAAAAAGAACTTTTTTGTTAGAAACTTTATAGCAAAAAAGAATATCATAAAGATTTTTTTTGTAAAACACAGTAATATAAATAGCAGTAAAAAGAATCACTCAAAAATCTATTTTTATAGTAAAGTTAATCACAAACTAGTGATTCACACAAATTTTTAAAGAATTCAAATTTAAACTATTCGAATTGGAAAACTAATGGCACTAACAGAAATTTTATAATATTTATTACCTAAAAGCAAAAAGAATTAAAAAATAAAGCAAAAAACAAAAGAAAATAAATAAAACAAAACAGAAAAACTGGAAAAAAAAAATTTGTGTGAATCACTCAAAAATAACAAAAAGCAAAGAGATTTTTTTTGTTAGAAACTAAAATAACAAAAACTGTTTTTGAATATAATGATAAAACACAATAATATTAAATAGCAGTAAAAAGAATCACTCAAAAATCTATTTTTATAGTAAAGTTAATCACAAACTAGTGATTCACACATATTTCAAAGAATTCAAATTTAAACTATTTGAATTGGAAAACTAATGGCACTAACAGAAAATTTATAATATTTATTACCTAAATGCAAAAAGAATTAAAAAATAAAAGAAAATAAATAAAGAAAAAAACAAAACAGAAAAACTGGAAAAAAATAGAAAAAAATTGCCACCTACTAGGCCACCACGGCCCGAATACGACTAGAAACCCAACACGGGCCAGGATTCAGGCCCGCAGAAGGCCCAGTAGGCCCACAGGCAGAGGAGAGTGAGGTTAGGCCCGTAAGCCTGCATTTGAGAGGAGCTCGAGAGGGCAGCGGCAGTGGGGTTTATAAACCACTCCGCGCCCCTCTCAACTAGCGAGGTGGGACTAAACTTTTGGCCGCGGGCAGCACAAGGCCTTTGGTCCCGGTTGGTGCCACCAAACTGGGTCTAAAGGTGGGCTTTGTTTCCGGTTGGTGGCACTAACCGGTACCAATGCCCCCTTTAGTCCCGGTTGGTGCCACCAACCGGGACCAAAGGTCTCTTTTCAGTAGCCCAAAGGGCAGGAAACAGAGACCTTTGGTCCCGGTTGGTGGCACCAACCGGGACTAAAGGGGGGCATTGTTGTTGGTTGGTGCCACAAACTGGGACCAAAGGCTTTCCTATATAAGTGGCACTTAGGAATTTTTCAGCAAGTTCTCACATTCTCCTCGCCGCCGCCGCCCAGCGCCCCGACGCCGACACCCTGCTTCTCGTAGCTATCGCCGTCGCCACGCCCTGCCCCGTCGCCGCCCGCTCCTCGTCGCCGTCGCCGGCCCTACCTCCTCGTCGCCGTGCCCTGCACCGACACCGTCGCTGCGCCCTGCCCCGTCGCCGCGCCCTGCCCCGAGCCCGTCCTTGTCATCGCCGCCACCGAGCCCGCTCCTCGTCGCCGACGCGTCCTCGCTGTGAGCGCCGCCCCGATCCCCTCCTCCTCCTCCTATTCCTCCCTGTACTGGCCGCCGTCGCCGCGCCCTGCCGCCGATTCCCCCCTCTGTCCAAATTTTTGTGGTGCACATCAAGTGTATGATGAAATGCAAAAGGGCTCTAGGAATTTTAAGAATTTTTGAGAATTTTTGTGGTGAGTTGTTGATTCACAAAAGAGAGTCTGGCAAAGTTTGAGAATTTTTTGTCCAATTTAAATTGCGCTTTGACCATGGAGTTTGAATCTGGTCCAAATTTGAACTGAATGATATTTGAAAATTTTGAACTATAGAACCAAATGTTTTTGGCGGAATGGGTTGTGGGTACTGTCAAATAGATGGAGTAATTTTTGTGTGTGCAAAAGAATTGGGGAGAATATAGCTCCTTTGCAAATCAAAGGAAATATGAATAATTGATATTCCAACTTTGGAATTTATTAAATATAAGAAAAATATTTACATAGTTAGAGATATTTGCACAGTTAGAGATATTCATGATCAAAGTCAGTTTTTTAGAGAAATTTGCATAGAGAATTTTTTTAGAGAAATGGTGGAGTTCACATATAATGTATATATGTTGATATTTTTTATATCATGAAAATTGTTTTGTTCATATATAATGTATATATATATATATATGTGGCTATGTATGTATGGATGTTCATAAAATTGTTTTGTTCATATATGTATTAATTGTTTTGTTCATAGCATTTTTTTTAATATGATGATTTTTTTTCATAGCATTTTTCATAGCCATATATATGTGTGTGGCTATATGTATGTATGGATGTTCATAGAATTTTTTTATATGTATGTGGCTATATGTATATGTCATTGTCGATATAGCCCCTCCCCGATAACTTCAACATGAGGGGGGGTCGATATACCCCCTCCCCGATAACATTTTTTTTCTAAGTTACTAAGGTAAAATGTTCACCCCCCCTCTCGATATACCGGGCGACCAACTCTCGAGGCCACCCAAACCCTAGAAAAAAAGCGTTATCGATCTCCTACCCCCTCCCGCCCCTACCCGACAAACTCTCGAGGCCACCCAAACCGCTAGAAGATAACTCCGGTAACTTCGACATGAGGGGGGACGTCGATCAACCCCCTCTCGCCCGAACAAGTCTATGTATTATTTTATATCGCGGTGGACATATATCAAAGTTTGATCATATGTCAAAGTTTGAATTTTGACATATGCAACATTTGATCATATAACAAATTTTGATCATATGTCAAAGTTTGAATTTTGACATATGCAACATTTGATCATATGTCAAAGTTTGAATTTTGACATATATAGATTTATCAAGAATGCCCCCATTATGGATGTGCACAAGTTGATACAATTTTTTTTCTGATCTCATCTATATATATATTTTTCTATATGTCTCGTTGTCTGTGAAAGTATTGAAGAAATCCATGGCTTCATCATTAGTCGGAAGTAACAGACGTATGATGCTACGAAGCTCTTCAAAGATGTTTTAGAATGGAGTTCCTGATAGAATAATTTGCCTTTTGGTACGAATTTTAGCAAAGGCCTCCCAAATAGCGATATTCGGAAGGCTCTTGCTGAACTTTGTACCAAAAAGTGAATTATTCTATCGGGAACTCCGTTCCAAAACAACTTTGAAGAGCTTCGTAGCATTATACGCCTGTCATTTCCGGCTAATGATGAAGTCATGGTTTTCTTGAATTCTTTGACACTAGACAACGTGACAAATAGAAGGGTAGATGAGATCAGGAAAAATATGGACCATTTTCTGCACATCCAGAATGCCGTCATTTTGTTAAATCCCTTGCCGCTCCGGACGTCGGACATTCATGAGAGAGGCGGTCCAACCCAAACCCTAGAAGCGTTGTCGAGGCCACCCCAAACCCTAGAAGCGTTGCCTAGGCCACCCCAAACCCTAGAAGCGTTGTCGAGGCCACCCCAAACCTTAGAAGCGTCGAGCTAGCTAGGTCTACGTTTGCACTAATATATCCATATGTCATGTTTGTATATTAATTGCCATGTTGTAATATTTGCAGAAACTATGGAGCACCGAGACATCGAAGCAGAACAGTTGTTGGGGGACATAATCCTCGGCGGAGGTGATGTCTTGTCATTTCTCAACGACACCGATGGTCTGGAAGGAGAGGGTGAAGCAGGCTCCGGTGATCGAACAATGGTGGTGGAAGGACATGATTATGATGGCTTCGGTGACGGAATGCCGGTGGAAGAAGGAGACCGTGATGACTGCTCCGGTGACCGAATGGAGGAAGGAGATGTTGCAAAGTCCGGTGAGGTATATATATTAATTAAGCCTGTGCTGACTAGCTAATTGATGCATTAATTGTTTTGGTATGTACACATATTAACTCTCTTCTTTCTTCTTTTCTAGCCCTCCGGATCGAGCCAAACTTCGGCAACGAGACGAGGCCCGAAGAAAAGGTTGCGCCAGGATGAAAGGTTCACGATCGCAGCAATCAAGGGCGATGGCCAACCGAGTGAACCCAGCCGGACCAAGGAAGCATTTTCTGCTCAGTGCGGGGTTCTTGTTAGGGACATGATCCCGATCAGCATCCACCAATGGAATAAGCCTAAGAGCGAAGACCCTCAAGTGTCTTTTGTCAACGATAGACAGAAAGATGATCTTTGGACCGCGCTGAAGGCAAATTTCACCCTACCGCTAGAGGAGGATCCGGATAAGCCAGTTATGGAGCCATTGGTCAAGGCTCATGCTCTTAAGAAGATGGCAGATCTGTTCAGGAGGTGGAAGAATGAGTTGAAATCAACGTTTGTCGACAAAGGGAAGACTCCAGAATTCACCGGCCGATTTGAGAAGATAAGAGATCACTGGCCCGCATTTGTGGCCCACAAGACATCGGAGAAGAGTAAGAAGATGTCAGCGACAAACAAAAAAAATGCTGCAAAGAAGGAGTATCACCATCGCACGGGGTCAGGTGGCTACCTCAAAGCCCGGCCATTGTGGGACAAGGCTTAGAAGGACCTGCTTGATAAAGGGGTCGAACCAGAGACATTAAACTGGCCAGACCGTTCAAGGACTTGGTTCTTCGTGGTTGGGGGAACCTTGGACCCTGAAATAGGGAAGTGCCGTTGGACGAAGGAGCAACTTGAAATACCCGTCAAGAAGCTTCAGAAGTATATCGCCACAGCGTAGCAAGGGACGTTCGTTCCCGACATAGAGAACGACGAGCTCACACAGGCCCTCGGGAATCCTAAGCACCCAGGACTAACACGAGGCACAGCAGGCTCCATTTCGTGGAAGGAAGGGTTTCCCAGCGCAGGTGGTTACAAAACCCGGGAGAGGAGGAGGAAAGTGGAGCAGACCGAACTGCAGAAGCTGAATGCAAGGGTACGAGCGCTAGAGGAACAAGCACTAGTTCAGAGGCAGCGACCTGCCGAAGCTACCCCAGAAGCTACCCCGCCATCTTAGCAGAGAAGCAGCGTGGCTTCCACTGAGCTCCTTCAGCAGCCTCACTTCATGGCTCCCAGCTACCCCGTGGATGCTATCATGGAGGCTCAAGATTGCCACCTTATGGCGCAATGGCAGCACCTCAAAGTCAAGGCGGCTGTCGGCTCTGTTGCACCTCCTCAACCCGGCGCAACTTTTCACTGCCTTCCGATTCCAGAAGGCTATGCTGTTGTGATGGTCGATGAAATAACGGAGGGATTTGAGGAGCTCGAGCTTGACCACCCTACCGGTGAAGGGGAGACTCAGCTGGGTCTTGCTCTGAAGACTCCATGTCTATGGCAGAAGGAGGTCATCAACCTTCCGAACTGGACGCCCCACCTCCTCCTCTGGCGAGTGATCAGGGCACTCCGCCTCCTTCTCCGGCTGCTCCGGCGCGTTGCGGCACTCCGCCTCCTTCTCCAGCTGCTCCGGCGTGTGGCGACACTCCGCCTCCTTCTCCGCCTGCGCCGGCGCGTCCGAGCAGCCCGCCTCCTTCTCCGCCTCGTCAACAACAGCGAAAGACAGCCGCCGCTGCTCCGGCGCATCGTAGCACTCCGCCTCGTAAGCAACGAAGGAAGACAGCCGTAGCCGCTCCGGCTGCTCCGGCGTCTAGCAGTACAGCCAGAGGTGGGAGGCAATACAAATTGGGTCCATCTATCAAGCCTCTAGATAGATTACCATACGAGACGACCGAGGAGGAAAACGCGGAGATCTGTCAAGCCCAAGTGAAGGACTTTTTTGCAAAGAAAAATCCACCTCCGGAGGAGAAGATGGATCCGGTGAAATTGAAGCGCACTTTGAAGAATCTGAAGCGACCACCACCGCCTCCGCCGGATGACAACCATGTCCGCGCTCTAAAAAAAGCAGTGGAAGGAGCGCGCTGGTCGGGAACTACTTCAAGTGACAAAAGGTTACAAGAACGAAGAAGAGGGAACAAAATTCCCCAGCTCGGCGAATAGGCAAACCAATCGTGCCCCCCGCTCAAGGTGTCTAGCGATATCGTCGCAAATCTGCCGGGGATGCTGCCCGGTACCAATCCTGGTGATTACCTGCCCGACGATGCACATTTTGATACAATGAAGGTGGATGAACACAAATACCAGTACGGGAAGCCTCTCGTCAGACTTGGTGATCCTCCTCTAACAATGATGATGCGAAGATTCCATAAGTGGTACATGGACAGCTGCAAGTCTGGCAAGGATATTTTGACGCTGAGAGTTAAAGAGGAGCACGACCTCGTTGGAATTGATCTGTTGTCTGTTCCATTTGAGGAGTTCTTCCAGTTTTTCAATCAAAAGGACCTCGATAAAATAATCATCACTTGCTACTGTCTGTAAGTACTATACTTCTGTAATTAAGTCTCTATATATAGCTTAGCTCTTTCATTGCATGTATATATAATTATCCTCACTATATTATGCAGATTGAAGATCGTCGAATGCAGAAATTCACAATTCTATGATATTGGCTTCATTAACACAAATCTCATAGATGAATGGACGGTTACATATCATGCGAAAGAAACCGAGGCCAACTTGCTACAATCGTTGCTTAAAAATCAAAACAAAGATAAAATACTCTTTCCTTACAACTTCAAGTGAGTGTTACTGTCTTCTGCATATTCGGTTTCCCTTATGACTCGAGGTTATAGTAATGTATTTGATGAGTTATGCATGCGTGCGCAGCTTCCACTTTATTCTCCTAGAGATTAAGCTTGAGCAGGGACTAGTAACCGTCTTAGACTCAAGACGAAAAGATCTCAAGGAGTATGCGGCCATGACTGAAATGCTCCAGAAGTAAGTTCAATCGATCATTATCGCACCATATCGACAACTTTGGTCATTTCCTAATATCAAGTAATTATTTTATTTGTCTCGCAGGGTTTGGAAAGTGTTCACCACAGAAGCTCCGGGACTACCGGGGGAGCTGCGATTTACACACCCGAAAGTAAGTACTACTAGCTAGTTCCGCGCATCTCCCATTGATTCTAGCTAGTTTCATCAATACCATTTATAATGCTTGATTATCAGTTTGATTGACCTTTATTTCTCGTAAAGTGGTTGTGGCAGGAAGGCGGGAATAATTTTTGTGGATACTACATTTGCGAGTACATCTACGACGCGATAACCTCTAAGCGGGGCTACTCTGAAAAACAATATGAAGTGCGTAAGCAATAATATTAACAATTTTATTTTATTACCATCATTTGTGTTGAGTTTCATTCATATATATCTATTGACCCCCTTCTTCAAATTAGATTTGGCAGATGCGGGATGAACTCCTACCACAAGATCGCATAAAAGCAATTCAAGAGGAATTGGCGGGATTCTTTCTTGACCACGTCATCAATCCAGCCGGAGAATACCATGTGGAACTTGACATCAAATGTTAGGTATTGTAAGAGATCTTATATTGTATATATGTAGCTAGTAGCGTCGGATAGATATGCGAAAACTTGTTGTTCAACCAATCTCTCGGAGAAGGAGGAGGTCGATCACTTCTCTCTGTATATGTTCATGACGATCTTGTGTACTTAATGGTTTCCTTCATTTGATTACTAGCTAGCGTGTCGAGTCCTCGCTATACGTATAGTACGTAGCATCGACCAAGCACGGAGATAAGAGAGGACACTTCTCTCTAGCTTTTTGCTAGCTAACACAATATATGAAACCCCTAAATTAACCCTACAAAAACCCCAAAACCCCCAAACCCCCCCCCCCCCTTTCAAAACAAAAAACAAAAACCCCAGCTCCTGAGCTGCTGACACGTGGATGATCTTTGGTCCCGGTTGGTGTTACCAACCGGGACTAAAGGCCCTCCTCTCTGGGCTCGCCGCAGCGGCCACGTGGAGCCCCATCTGTCCCGGTTCGTATAAGAACCGAGACTAAAGGTTTTGGGCTTTAGTCCTGACCCTTTAGTCCCGGTTCCCGAACCAAGACAAATGGGCCTTATGAACCGGGACAAATGGGCCTTTTTCTACTAGTGTTAGGACTTCTCGATGCTCATTGTAGTCTCGATGAAATACTTTAATCTTCATTGCATGTCCTCCAATCATGTACTTTGCGAAGTAATCTTGAGTAAACTGCTTTGGGAACCACTGCAAACAAAAAAGATTCAAACATTGTTGTCTAACAACTCATTATTGGCAGTAAAATGAGAAGGATACATAGTTCATAGTTACCATCCTACAACTCATTGTTTTGTTGGATAGAGTGTAAACAAATAATTTAATTTCCATCGTTTGCATCTTTTTGCTAATAATCCTTATCAGTTTCCACACTTGATGTTGGTTCATAAAAATATCATTGCCCCATACGCAAAAAGGGTCGAGGCGTGGATCGTTGCCCAGGACATATGTACCTATAAGCAACAAGTCAATATTAGAAGCTAAAAAGTGTCCAGGCGTGGATCTATATGCACTCGATTATGGAACGGACAGAGTATAAGCCGAGGGATGTAATTAACCTCGGTGGAAAATGCTGGCCACTCCCGTTGTTGTCTTGTGTAAGTAAATGGAAAGGCAGGGTAAACAACATCATCTCCAAATGATAGCTTGAATGTGTTGGTTTCATCGTGCTATTAAAGTAGATAAAAAATCAAAGGGAATGTTAACTACAACAAGCTTAATAGCCACCAAATATTGTAATTCAAACTGGTATTGTTGAAAATGAATAGAATGTAGCTCATGCTTAAGCATCACACTGGATAAATGTGTAAAACTGAAATAAAGGGCATGTGTTAACTACACAAGGCATAACAGGAACCAAATATAGCCGTTCAAACTGGTATTGATGAAATCAAACTACACAGTTCACACTTGCACATAATGAATAACACATTGTTAATAACTGAAATAAACAAGGCATATATGCTCACTATAACAACCAAATATAGCCATTGAAAACTGGACAGATGCTCACTACAACCAACCTAACAAGCAAATACAGATAAAAAAGGCATCTGCTTGAAAACTGGATAAATGATCACTTCAACCAACTTAACAACCAAATACTGATAAACAAGGCATCCTCTTGAGAACTGGACGAATGCTCACTACAACCAACCTAACATCCAAAGACAGATAAACAAGGCATCTACTTGAAAACTGGACAAATGCTCACTGCAACCAAATAACAACGAAATACAGATAAACAAGGCATCTACTTGAAAACTTGACAAATGCTCGCTGCAACCAACCTAACAACCAAATACAGATAAACAAGGCATCTACTCACTATAAACAACCAAATATAGCCATTCGTGAAACTGAAGTGGACAATTCATACTTAAATATCAGATAGACCTACTGAACATTACAATTTTGCATAACTGAAATAATTAAACATAAAATAGTTGAAACATCACATGGCATAAGCTACTACAACAATGGGTATGAGTTGGCTAGCTAGAAAAAGTAAGATTTGCTGATAGCATATTGCCTCACTTGTCACGGACGAGATCCTTCCACTTGGTAGAGCACATAACCAGGGTGCGCTCCCTGATGTTGCAGATGGGGTTTTTCACCTTGGAAGAGACGTAGTGTGTCGCGGGAAACCATGGCCACCTATGGGACCAAAGGGCACCTTGCTGGTTCGGCGGGGGGGGGGGGGGGGTGGGGGTGTCGCGTTGCACAAAGAGCAGACGAGCGTGGGGCAACACGACAGAGATCACGCAGGCAATTTTACCCAAGTTCGGGCCGCCATGAGGCATAAAACCCTACTCCTGCTTTGGTGGATTGATGGTGGAAGAATGATGGTGAGGCGTAGTACACTGCCCGGTAGGGGTTGCCTCAGGGCGATAGTGGCTACGCGCGTATGGGTGTCTACGTTGTCTAACTTTCCAACCCTTTCTACGGTTGTCATGGGCCTCCTTTATAGATCAAGGGGTCACCACAATGGCAAAGTAGTCATTTTGCGCTGATAAGATAGCAAACAGTGCTATCATACCTAACTCTGCAGGATGACAGGGCGCATTAAATGCACCGCTCAGCGTCCTTGCCGGGATGTCTCGCCAGCTCCACGGCTGCTCGCTTGACACGTCGCAGGACGGGTGTCATCTGTAGGTATTTCTTGTAGGAAGAGGCCGCCATGTGGCAAATGGCTGCCACTTAGTCACTTTGCGGCTTGACACCGCACTGATAGACTTCCCCAGATACTCCACCTATTCTCTTTTCTTCTTCCTCTTTTTTTTAATCACTTCTCCTGATTCCCCTATTTATGTGGCACTTCTGTTTCTTCGTTGTCCGTTGGTCTTCTCATCCGCAGACCCACAAGCCGAAGAGCCAGGATTGCTGGAAGTGGTGGCTGACATCGGGAGGGCTGCCGCGGACGAGGCCGTTGAGATTACTGCAGCCGAGGGGCAGGACCTGGCTGCCGGGAATGTGCAGGATTCCTCGGCCGTGGTGGAGCATACTTCGAAGGATGCCCCGGAGGAGGAGGTGGTAGTTGAAATGAAGATTCCACTCCAAACCATGGATCCACTCCCCTCCTCTGGGAGCGTCACAGAGACTCCACCATCCTCTTCAAACGAACTGGTCATGGTGTTGTCACCACCTGGAACTGGAGCCCCCGACACATCCTTGATGACGGGCGCGGAGCTCGACGAAGAGATTCAACGACTTTTGGTGCCGCTATACCAGGAAGCTGGGGAGACCGACGACCCTGCCGCCATCGCGATGGACTTGTCCTTCATGGAATCCATGGTGATGGGCTTGAAGGAGATGCAGGCCCGGCACACCCAGAAATGGCAGGTGCTCAAGGAGCGGCGCGAGTCCGCCAGCAAGGTGGAACAGAAGCTGAAGGAAAAATGCCTGGAGCTGCGTGAGTGGCACGACAAGCAGTTCAAATTGCTCATGAGGCAGCAGGAGACGGTCCTGATGACAAAGGAGGATGTCTTGGCCCGCGAGGCGCGCCTGGAGGACCGCAAGCCATCCTTGGGTGCCAGGGAGCAGGAGATCTCCCTCCGGGAGGAGAAACTCGAAGCCACTCTCCGCACCAAGGATGACGATCTCAAGGCTCTTGTGTGCCAGTGCACCAAGGAGCTGGAGGACAAGCACGGAGCTGCTCTGGACGCCCTTGCTGCTGACTCTGCTGCCCAACTAAAGAAGCTCACTGACGACCTGGCTGCCGCGTCCGCTGCCAAGACTGACCTCAACCAGTAGGTGGCTAAGCTGTCGGAAGATCTTGTCGGGAGCGCCATGGAGGCGATGGCCCTTAAGGAAGAAGCATGGCAGGCGGAAATCCTCTTGGCCGATACGCAATCATAGCCCTCCTCCAAGGCCAAGAGCCTTGAGACCACTAACGACGATATCACAGACATGAAGGCTCGGATCGGCACATTGGAGAAATCAGCAGAGTCCCTTGAGTCCCGCCAGCAGCTGCTATCCAAGGACCGGGACACCGCCAAGCGTCTCCGGCAGGATGCAGAAGACAAGCTGAAGAATCAGATCAAACAGCTCGACCTCTGGATCAGGAGTCTGATTGACATCGCCGAGCGCCTTGCCGCCCAATCTGTGGTGATGGGCATGGACGGCGCGGCCTTCTCGGTCAACAAGTATGAGGTTCCAAGCGCCAAGCTGGGAGTCTTCTTCAACGAGCTGATCAAGAAGCTGAAGGTGCACGAGGAGGGGAGGGCCGAGCGTTTCGCGACTGAGTCCCGGAAACTTGCCCGCGATGCCCTCTTCATGGTCTTGAGCAATATTAACTGCCGCCATCTGGACCTCGACCTTGACGACGGATTCAAGAAGCAGCCAGCGGGCGCTAATGTCGTAGCTGCCAGGGAGAAAGCCGCCCCCCGGGCCGACAGGGTCCTCCATGTCTGAACTGCTTCACGCAGCCACCAGACCAAGTGTCGGGCCGCTGTTGCTCCGGCGTTGCCCTGTAACGAAACATGACATATATTTTGTGTTTAGTCATTCTGTCTCTAGCGTTTGCGTGGAATTAATATTCACTATTGAATCTTAAATGTGTGTTTATCCCTTTGAGCTCTATATGTTTGTGTTCATATTATCAATCCCTATGCCTGCTCTGCATGCCTGCCGGTATCATATTGTCGCGATTATCGTAATGGTCTGGCCCTTAACAGTCATCTTGGCGTGGATGCATCCCGACAGGTTTTTCCTAGGTAGCTCTCGATGCAGCCTCTCGACCTGCGAGCATGGCTCGGGACAGGGTGATGGTGTGATCAAAGAAACTAGCCAAGGTTCCATCACATGAGGGTTTTCACGATACGAACACCAACTAAAGTTAAGGGATAAACGACTGCAAAGATACAAAATGTATCGACAAGAAGTGATAACGTAAACTTAGCTTTCGTTTTACGCTTCTTTCTCCTCTGCCGGAGAACCCAATCGACAAGAAGTGATAACTAATCGTTCGCGACACCCGGAGGAGTGGAAGCCAATGGGGTAGTTCTTTTGTTCCCGGCAGGGATCGACAAGCGTCTTGTATAGCTGGCGGGCATCGGGGCACGGCGACGGGCTCTCCTGGTCCCCTTCCCTTCCTCTCCTCCTTCCCTTGAAACATCCTGGAGGCAGCTATTGTGTGGACTGTGCCAACACAGGTGGCTTTGCCGGAGCGCATTTTCCAAGGCATCAACCAACGGATTCATACCTGCGCTTCATTCAGGATTTCCCGGAATAGGGTAAATACTAGACTGAGTGTCGCGCGGTAGTCATCGCCATCGGCGACGCCTGGACCAAAATGGCTCGATTGCTGTTGAAGGGGAGGAATGGCAGAGGGGGACCTCACGCCCACACGGCTCGCCTCCTTTTCCCGAAAGACACCTGGACGGTGGGTGCAATACCTGTGTCGTCGTGAGGAGCATATCGCCACCAGCGGTGATCCTTGCCGTAGCCGTGACGCCACGAATGCCAGAGGCTTCGAACAGGCTATCACGGATAGGGCGCGCTGCCCACGCCTTCGGGTTCACGCAAGCGATCCTCCTACCTGGTGTGCCAAAGATGTCATGGGAAACCACGGCCACCTATGGGACCAAAGGGCCCCTTGCTGGTTCGGCAGGGGGGACGTCGTGTTGCACAAAGAGCAGACGAGCGTGGGGCAGCATGGCAGAGATCACGCAGGAAATTTTACCCAGGTTCGGGCCGCCGTGAGGCGTAAAACCCTACTCCTACTTTGGTGGATTGATGGTGGAAGAATGATGGTGAGGCGTAGTACACTGCCCGGCAGGGGTTGCCTCAGGGCGACAGTGGCTACCCGCGTATGGGTGTCTACGTTGTCTAACTTTCCAACCCTTTCTACGGATGCCATGGGCCTCCTTTTATAGATCAAGCGGTCACCATAATGGCAAAGTAGTCATTATGCGCTGGTAAGATAGCAAATAGTGCTATCATACCAACTCTGCAGGCTGACAGGGCGCATTAAATGCACCGCCCAGCATCACGTCACTGGTTGCCCGGCAAGCCTTGCCGGGCTGTCTCGCCAGCTCCACGCCAGCTCGCTTGACACATCGATGGACGAGTGTCATCTGTAGGTATTTCTTGTAGGAAGAGGCCGCCATGTGGCAAATGGCTGCCACTTAGTCACTTTGCGGCTTGACACCGTACTGATAGACGACGTGGGTCGTGGCAGAGTGGTTGGGTGATGTGGTTTTGCCTTCGTGAGCCCCAGCAGGCCCTGCCGGGATGTCTTGGATGTCTTCTTCCGGGGGTGACCCCGCCCTTGCCGAGCTCGCCTGCCCGGCAAGGGAGGCTTTTCTCCTGGTGGTGTCTTGTTCTTCTGACTTGATCTTCGTCCTCTTGATCTGCATGTTGGTTCTTCAAAACTCTTGGCTCCCTGTATCTTGACATGGCCTTGGCTTGTCCATGCACAAGTCCGGGGAAAATATATGCCCCTGTTTGTTTTCCCTGACATAGTGGGTCCCTTCTCGTGGTTGTGATCAATGAGATCTGACTTGGCAGTTTAGGATCCCAAGACATTGCCATAGAATGTGTCCTTCAGAAATGACAAAATGGGCTTGATGACGTACAAGGATCACAAATCCTTGACTGCGACGTGGAGGAGATGAGTGGTAGGTCCTGCAAAGAGATCGACGGTGGTTGTACCAGTGGCGGTGGGGATGGACCACTTATCCTCTGACGTGGCCCGCATGAAGTCGTCGTTGTCGACGAGCTAGATGTCATAGCCGGCTCTCTTGAGATACAGTAATACGTGAGCCCACTGACGTGAAGCCTTTGGTAGAGTGCACTGACGTGAAGCCTTCGTCATGGCAACGTAATAGACATCCTTGCCGACTTCCGTGGTGAGGTGTTCCTCTGGGATCGACAGGTCACCACAAACAACAACCACCACGCCATCGTCCATTGGAGAGGCCATGATAGACCTCTTTTTGGTGGAACAGTCCTTGGTCTCCTCGGGATATGTGGTCTAGCATAGGCTGCGACTCTCTATAGTAGGGGATGGGGATCTGGGGGGGAGAGGGACACCGCAAGCCTCGTCTAAAAACTTAGGGTGACGAGGGTGTGGGAATCGGTGGGCAACCTGAACTTATCTATGCTAGGAGGCACGGGAAGACAGGCAAAATTGGTGGTGGAGGGCGGCGACGGCGGTGAGCTAGGGTTCGAGCTGGGGGAGGGGTGGGTGTGTGTGGACTATGTAGGGGCGGGGTTAGGGCGGGCTGGTGTTTGAGGGTATGCCGTGGCTACTGAAAATTTTAGTAGTCACTACAAAATTTGCTCTATTTTACGACGTTTCACTTGTGTCACATATAACACTTTTTCAAAGCCGATAATACCCCCGTGACGTTTTCCGGCTGTCGCCCCACGATCATCGAAGCACCGTCATGGAAAATAAAATTTTGATGGTACCTCTTTGTTCGTCTCGCAAGATCGTATCTCAAGTGACGAACCCAAAAAGTCACTGAACCTCTCTTTTGCGACGGGCAAAAAATGTCACTAGAACTGTCACCGTATACAAACAACCGTCCCTCATCATAGTTTTCGGTGACGACACATCCGACACTAACAACCGACCAACCATGTTTGACCAGTCAACATTTCTGACATACGGGCCCATAATCGGCTAAGGTGGTACCTTACAGCTAGGCCTTGCGGAGATTTTATCACCGACAGTGCCCGTCAGTAATAAGTCGGGCTTCAGTTTTGACAGGCCAACACCGCTGATACGTCTCCAACGTATCTATAGTTTTTTATTGTCCCATGCTGTTATATTATCCAGCTTGGATGTTTTATATGCATTATGATACTATTTTATATCATTTTTTTGGTACTAACCTATTAACTCAGTTCCAAGTGCGAGTTACTGTTTTTCCTTGTTTTTGTCATTTACAGAAAATCAATACCAAACAGAGTCCAAACGGACTAAAACTTTACAATGATTTTTCTTGGACCAGAAGAAACCTAGGATGCTTCGGGAGGAGGCCAGAAGACCTACGAGGAGGCCACAAGCACTAGGGGAGCGCCCCAGGGGGGCGCACCCCACAGGCTTGTGGGCCCCTCGTAGACCATATAACCCTAATTCCAGCTCCATAAATACCCAAATATTCCCTCTATATCAGAAGCGTCCACAAAAATAATTTTTCGCCGCCGCAAGCTTTTGTTCTCGTGAGATCCCATCTTGGGGCCTTTTCTGGCGATCTGCCAGAGGGGGATTCGATCACGGAGGGTCTCTACACCAACCTTGCTGGCCTTCCGATGATGTGTGAGTAGTTTACCACAGACCTACTAGTCCATAGCTAGTAGCTAGATGGCTTCTTCTCTCTCTTTTATCTTCAATACAGTGTTCTCCTCGATGTTCTTGGAGTTCTATTCGATGTAATCTTCTTTTGCGGTGTGTTTGTTGAGATCCGATGAATTATGGGTTTATGATCAGATTATCTATGAATATTATTTGTGTCTTCTCTGAACTCTTTTATGCATGATTAATATAGTTTTTTATTTCTCTCTAAGCTATTGATTTGATTTGGACAACTAGATTGATCTATCTTGCAATGGGAGAGGTGCTTTGTAATGGGTTTAATCTTGCAGTGTCCTCACCTAGTGATAGTAGGGGTAGTGAGGCATGTACTTGTATTGTTGCCATTGAGGATAAAAAGATGAGTTTTTTACCATATTGCCTGGATCTATCCATCTACATCATGTCATCTCGCTTAAGGCATTACTCCGTTCTTGTTAACTTAATACACTAGATGCATGCTGGATAGCGGTCGATGTGTGAAGTAATAGTAGCAGATGCATAATCGTTTCGGTCTACTTGTCACGGACGTGATGCCTATATTCATGATCATTCCCTTGCATATCGTTATCACTATGCGCTTTTCTATCAATTGCTCAACAGTAATTTGTTCATCCACCGTATGTTTCTTTCAAGAGAGAAGCCTCTAGTGACACCTATGGCCCCCGTGTCTATTTTCCATCATATTATTTTCAGATCTATAAAATCAAAAATACAAAAATACCTTGCTGAAATTTATTTACCTTTACTTTATTTTGCACTTTTACTTATATTTTATACCTATCTCTATCATATCTCACTCTTGCTAGTGACCGTGAAGGGATTGACAACCCCTTTTTCATGTTGTGTGCAAGTGTTTGTTAGTTTGTGCAGGTGCATCTATTGGAGACTTGGTTGTTCCTCCTACTGGATTGATACCTTGGTTCTTAACTATGGGAAATACTTATCTCTACTTTGCTGCATCACCCTTTCCTCTTCAAGGGAAAAATCAACGCAAGCTCAAGAAGTAGCAACCGCTGACTTATGGGCCCATAAATTGCTCACGTGGCTTCTTACATGTGGGTCGAAAGGTGGACGATGTGGCTGCTTTCATGTGGGTCCATACGCTAGTTATGGTATCCATCCTGTCACATTTTGTAGACTCCAAAATTTTGTTTTATATTTACATTTGATGCCAAAATGGAAAAAAATCATTATTTGCTCTATGGGACAAAGTATCACACAATTGGTAACATTACAATTAAGCACCATGGGACAAAGTATCGCACAACATAATATGACACTTGTCAGTTTGAACTGTAGCCTGCTGCTCTCAAATTGCCTTGGTGACAACTTTACTTAGTGTAATAGGGCATGATAGCTTCTTCATTATAGTCTACCAGGGCCAGTTCGAAACCTTCAAGTTCATGCTTGTGCACTGGCAGGGCCTTCTTGACAGATTTAGGTTCTTGCTGATGCTCTACGATGGTTGTCTTGATAGCTTCAAGTTCTTCCTGCTGCTTTGCTAGGGCCTTCTTTACAACCTCAAGGTCTCCCTGTTGCCCAGGCGGTTCATCCTTTCAAGCTGCAGGCACATGATGCTACTCGACCACGGCATTGTTGATGACTTGAAGGTCTTCTTGTTGCTCTGGTAGGGCCTCCTTGCCAGTTTTTGGCTCTTTATGCTGCTCGGCCACGGCCTTCGTGCCAGTTAGTGCCTCCTCATGAAACTCTGCTAGGGCCTCCTTGGCAGGTTTAGCCTCTTCATGCTGATATGCAATGCACCCCTTGATAGCTTTATTCTCTTCATGTTGATCTGCCAGGACCTCCTTCACAGCAATAGGCTCATGTTCCTCTGCCAAAGCATTCTTGACTATTGCATGTTGTTTATGCTGCATCTTCATAGGTCAAAATTTTCATGCTGGCCTCCTGGACATGCATTCAGCTCAGCATATGTGAAATCCAATTGTCCGTATAGAAATCATATATCTAGGTTATCGATCTAGTTTAATATTTAGGTAGTGCACAATTCCAAAATATTTATGCATTTGCACAATATGCAGCGGTAAAGGAAACAAAGACAGTATATTAAATATCCTTTCGAAATAAGTGTTTATAGGGTAAAAAGTACGCTAACTAACCAGTTCAACCCGCTTTCTCTTGGACGCGCCTAAGCTTCACGTAACAGTCATCTCTCCATCCTTGATATAATAGAAAAATGCCTGCTAAGATGTAATTCAACATATAAGATTGTAATCTACATTTAGCAGTACCTTTTTGAATATCAAACTATGTCAACATATTGTAACCACAATTGAAGGGTTTTTCTTCTTGCTTTCTTCTAGACATCTAATCATATTTGAAAGATAGGACAGCTGCTCAACCGTTGGTTCATTATCATCGTCGTATAAGTTCATCACTTCTTCGGTTTGAGACCCATTATCCTGGTTTGAGAACCATAACAAAATAGGATCAAACTTTGGACAACCAATTTCCACAGATAGATTAGACTTATGACCTTGCATTTCATTACAACATCATACCAAAACTAGAAAATCGTATACATAGTAGAACCCTAGATAGAATGACCCGCAGTCTTAACCTGTATACGAACCCCAAAAGTTAGTCCTAGTACAAGTAACACAATCTTAGATTGCATCTCCGACTCAACAAGGAACTACATGCTCAGATCTAGATGGATGTGCAAATTTGATGTGGGATTGGGGGTGTGACCACTTCATCTTAGGTCAGGTCTTGGAGTACATTTACCTTCAGAGCGGATGGAGTCCATCATAATACCGTCGGTCATGTCATGCGCCGTGATTGGACCGAACGATTAGTTGCGGTTGAGCTGGAGCCACTACTGTGGGGGAGGGACTGGGGAGGGGGAACTAGGTTAGTAGAGATAGGCGAGGTGGCGCTTTGTTTGTTGGAAGGATATGTGGTCACCCTTAGAATGAAGGATAGGCTATATTTACTGAGGAGGTGGGGGTTAATCGAGCGGGCCTTTCAAACATTCTGTTGGAAATGAAAAAAAATTAGGCTTGTTGGAGGGAAGGATTTATTTCCAAGAAAAGGATAGTTGGAGGGAACACTACTTTGAGGGTGTCGGTGCAACAAACATTTACGTTCGTTGCCCAGACTTACACACAGGCGTACTAGCACTGTCTGTTCAGCCTCAACATTACAAAGCAAGACCAAGCCAACGTACAAGACAGCAAGGCATCACCTTGGAAAGGACTCCCTTGCCGGGCAGGAGAACCTGGCCAGGTCGAGGCCGTCCAGGGACGAGTCCAATATTTCCCCGGCAGGCTTGCCGGGGCTGCCAAGAGCAAGGAATTCCGCCAAGGCACCACCGCTCCACTGCACTGCAACGCAAGTCACTCACCAGTGCGGTGTCGAGCCCATAAGTGATTAAGTGGCTTCCACTAAGCACGTGGCAGCTCATTGGAAGACATATTACCATTGCATGACACCCGTCCAGAGGCATGTCAAACAGATAAGCAGAAGGTGATTAAGCGGCATGGCAGGCTTGCCGGGTTTCGCCCTCAGCATGACACCTAGCAGTGCATTTAATGCACTTTGTCCTAACTACTAGAGTTAGGTATTATAGCACCATTAGCAATCTAATCAGTAGATAAAGACTGTTTTGCCATTATGGTTACCCCTTGAACTATAAAAGGAGGTCCAAGGCGACCTAGCAAAGGATTCAGACACTCGAACACTTGTACACGCGTAGCTGCTCTCCCCGAGGCGACCTTGCCGGGCTTGAGTGTTGCGTGCTTGTTGTGTTCTTCAACCTAATCCAACAAAGTAGGAGTAGGGTTTTATGCTTCTCAGCCGCCCGAACCTGGGTAAAACAACCAGGGTCAAGGTCGTCGTGCTGCCTAATGGCTTGTGCTCTTTGTGTAACGTGATCTCCCCCTTGCCGAACTACAAGGGGCTTATGGCCCCATAGGTGATCGTGATCTCTCACGACATCTTTGGTGTACCAGGTTGGGGGAAAGATCGCTTGCACGAACCTGAAGTTGTGAACAGCGCGTGGAGTTTCATCATCGACCTTCATCATCATATTCTTCATCCATGGCGCCCAAGAAGAATTCCGGCACAAACGCGCACCCTTCCACTTCAAAGGCCCCCTCTCACGCGGCCACGGATGCCGCCAACGCCACGGCATCATTGGGTGAGCCGGGTACCATGGGAGGCATGACCAGCGCAGGCGGCGCCATCGTTGTGTCCCCTGTGGGCGAAACTGGAGCAGGAGGCGCCGGGGGAGGACGGCTTCAACAACATCCAGACGGGCATAACCCACAAGCTGCGGATGGAGGGGGCGTCCAGTCTCCACCACCCCGCCGCACCAGCGGGCGTAGCCGCAGCAACGACGCCCGCTCTGGCGTGGGTCGTGACCTTCTGGCCGTGCCAGCCACGGGCGCGACCACTGGGCACGCACCCCGCCCGGAGCAAGGCGAGTGAGACGAAGCACCAAATGGGGTCATCATTTCCCGAGCGCGGCCCACACATCCCCAAATTGCCTTGGTGACCGATCCGCGATGGCATGAATGCGGCGACGCCCCTGCTAGTACCACCAGGAGTCGAGCGACGTTGTGATCTGCCTCGTCAGCTATGCCAAGCACAACTACGGAAGCCATGGCACGGGCCCAACTCCTACTAAGATTCCCACCGGCGGTTGATCAAATGGATGAGTGGAGGGCCACCATCCAGAGCTTGATCGGCTTTACTGAAGCTGGAGGATCACAGTGGGCGGAGCCATCGCGCTGCCCGCAAGCGACGAGAACAGCTCGAGCTGCTGGCCTCATTGAGGGGTCCACACTAACGGTGCAGTCCCCTCCACGACTGCAAACCCAGAGGCGATAGCAGCAAGAGTAGCATGTCCACGAGCCCGACGAAGTATCGATGGCCTTGTCTGATCCACAAACCCGTCGGGATCAGCGGAGGGTCTTGGAAGAACAACGGAGGGAGGATGCGCGTGTCACCATAGAACGACGCCGGGAGACCCGCCGTCAATCCGACAGGCGAAAAGACACAGACTTTGACAAACCCGCTCCCAGTGATGGCGGGTACTTGGCTTTCGAGGTTGGGTGCCCTGCCTTCACTCGTGAGCTGCGGCAGGTCCGCTGGCCATCTGCACGGGTCTTCAAGCCAGAGTTATCGGAAAAATACGATGGAAAGTTAAACCTTTAAGGATGAATTCACAGCAATCCTCAACTGGCCCCTCATGCCAACTGAGTTTGAGGCTTCCTGGAAAGCACTCATGGATAAGTACAACATCCATGATGATGCCACGATGGTGTCAATGTGGAACGAGCGCGAGAAATGGATATCAGCTTACTTCAAATAAATTTTCTGTGCCAAAATAACATCCACACAATGGAGTGAGAGCATGAACTATGTACTGAAGAAGAACTTCATAAGTGAGAGACAAAACCTGCACCGGTTTGTCAGCCAGGTAAACACCTGTGTGATAACCAGGAGGCAGGCAGAGAACTAGGAGACAATGGGTAACGGGGTATAGCTCTATCACCTATCGTAAGACAATAACGAGCTTACTAAAGTAATTCTTTCTTGGTTAGACAAGTTTTTGCTGCGAGAAAATTAATAATTTGTTCATCACTCTTGCTTGCGTAGAAAGAACAAAACACGCTGACCCTCTATGGTTTCGACACTTAGATGGCAAAGCTTTAGTCATGAGCTGTGTACTGCGAGATCAGAAAAATGCTAAAACTGAGGACCGTCTTCATGGTGACGGGGACGGAAGAGCCCACAAAGTACCTTGTGCGCTACAACAAACCGCAAAAAACAGTTTGCGTGGTCTCAACACGCGATCCAGGTGGTTGCAGACCCCGTGGGAGAAATATACGACTGCGAGTGCAAGTTGTGGGACCACACATGTGAGGACTAAAAAAAGATGTTACAGACTGTAGTACTTTTTTTTGCAAAGTTTTTGTTCGAATGAAATGGCAGAAAACATGCACCTCTTCCAAAAAAAAACAGGTATTGTCTACCTGCATGTCCTGTGCATGATGTAGACAATTAAGGCTGACAGTTTTCCAGAGAAATACATCCTCAGGAGATACACCAAACGGCCGAACATCCAGCCAACCTTCAACAGAAATGGCTTGAGGACAGTAGCGTCAAACAAGGCCTCCCAATACTGCATTGAAAGCACACTACTGTAGCTGAACAAGAGAGTGCACAGAAAAAGCTTGAGAAGCCAAGACCAAATGGCGAAGTCACGGGTCGTGATGGAAAGACTTGAACAAGAACTCGACGCCATGCATTCTGCTGAAAACGGAGATGTCGCAGACAACGAAGCAGAAAAAATTGTGCAGGATATCGCTACAATCTTATCCGAGATGAACCACCTAGGAGCTATTGACCCATATGACAACGAGGAGGAGGAGCAACAAGAACCAGAGCTTGCCCATGTGCACACTCAAGAGCAGCAACAAGCTCACGTGCAAGATCATGAGCTTAACGGTGCTGTAGGCAAATGACTTGACAACAAGAGATCCTACCAGCAGTAGCAGCAAAGGGTAATTAAACCACCCATATACTCATGCACAAAGGGGCGGAAGAGTAAGACGCAAGCAGCGAAAGCAGCAAAAGCAGCAGCCAAAAAGCCGCCACGCCCCATCAGACACGTGGAATTCGGCCCGGACGACAAACCTCTCGGGATAAGGGCATGTGGATTCTGCAACGTGGTGGCCAATCATAATTACCACACATGCCCACACCGCACAGACGCCATTGTCAACAAGCAAAAGCTGCAGAAGCAGATTGGAGTAGCCCAGGTTTCTACCAATGGAGACGACACACGTAACAGCTACACTTGCAGCAAGTGTGGGGGACTGACGGACATAATGCCCGCAAATGCAAAGTGGGCAAGGAGGTCAATGGCACTGAACAGAAAGAGGGCAAGGTCCAGAGTTCCAAAAATCAAAAGAAGAGGATGAGGAAGAAGAGTTTGAAGAGAATGACGACCAATCAGACAAGACAATGAAGATGACAGTATTGGGGACAAGGAAACTGAAACTGACGATGAAGCTGCCAAGGCTCAAGCAGGAAATGTCGCCGACAAAGGACAACATTCGGGGCCAGTTATAAGGAGCTCAAGACTGAAGAATCCCTAGTGGTTATGCTGCTTCGTCCATTCAAAAATAATCTTGTACTCTCGGTTGCCTCGGTACGCAATGAGGAATCGTATCAGAAACACTATCGTTACCAAAACTTATTTAGCTTTATCATCGATTTCTCAATCAGCACTATAGTTAAGATATAATTAGTGATTTTTGCCCGCTGGACCAGTGACATTATTATGTAAACCATTTGATAAACCTTTTGAATGCACTCACAAATCTATTTGAAAAAATTGATCTGGATTTATGTAACGTCAACACTACTGTCGACCAGTAACTCAGGAAAATTTTGTTAAACAAAATTTAAACTCTGATAGTACATTAGTACTAATAAGTCTGGCTCATCAGTTCAAGCCAGAGTAACCAAACACAACCGTGAACACCTCAAAAAATATCATTCAATCAAGCTATGACTGGTTCTGCCAGTCCTAGTTCAGAAAGCCCATTAGTACATAAAAATAATTACCTCAAGCAAATAGAAAAATTGAAAGTACAAATATAATACACCTGTACTGATGAAAAACTAATTTATCTGTAAAAAATAGTTTCAAAGATTATGTTGATATAAACAATCATTTCAAAAAACAAAATGTTTTAAAAGATTAGCATGACACACATAGTCTGAACTTGTATTGGTAAGTTCAACTACACGTTAATCACCAGTCCAAGTACCCACAATCGAGGAGTACAAAGCGTAGCATGGGGCAAGTAATGTTACGGACTCGCCTCCGCATGCGACGCCGTGGCACGCCGCATCGTCGCCTGCTACGGCTAATTCCTGGCTCGGCCTCACTGGGATGGCGTCCCCCCCGGGCTCGGCCTCGCGCTAACGCGGCAGTGCGCTCGTTCGACAGTCGCAGTGCGGTTATTCTGTTTCCCCCCCACCACGCACCCACACCCCCTAAGATAGATAATGGGTCTAGTCCATACAAGGAAGATGTGTCAGTAGGACTATGCCCCTCGGTGCGGTGCTGGTTTTTGCCCCAAAAAAGATAGATAATGGGGCAAGTCCATACAACGAAGATCTGTCAGTACAACTATGCCCCTCGGTGCGGTGCTGGTTTTCCCCCTAAAAAGATAGATAATGGAGCAAATCAGGTTACGGACTCGCCTCAGCATTCGACGCTGCGGCGTGCCGCGTCGTCGCCTGCTACGGCTCGTTCCTGGCTCGGCCTGGGTCCCTCCGCCCCCCCCCCCCACGGCTCTCCCTTGCGCTAACGCGGCAGTGCGGTCGTTTGACAGGCGCAGTGCGGCTATACTGTTTCCCCCCCCCCCCCCCCCCACGCACCCACACCCCCTAAGATAGATAATGGGGCAAGTCCATACAAGAAAAAAGATGTGTCAGTACAGCTATGCCCCTCAGTGCGGTGCTGGATTTCCCCCATAAAAAGATAGATAATGGGGCAAGTCCATACAAGGAAGATGTGTCAGTAGAACTATGCCCCTCGGTGCGGTGCTGGTTTTTCCCTCTAAAACGATAGATAATGGGGCAAGTCATGTTACGGACTCGCCTCCGCATGCGACGCCGCGGCATGCCGCGGCGTCGCATGCTACGGCTCGTTCCTGGCTCGGCCTCGCCGGGATGGGGGAGGGGGGTCCCGACCCTCCTCCCCTCCCCCCCCCGGCTCGGCCTCCTGCTAACGCGGTAGTGCACTCGTTTGACAGGCGCAGTGCGGTTATTCTATTCCCCCCAAGCACCCACACCCCCTAAGATAGATAATGGGTCAAGTCCATACAAGGAAGATGTGTCAGTACAACTATGCCCCTCGGTGCGGTGCTGGTTTTTCCGCCTAGAAAGATAGATAATGTGGCAAGTCATGTCACGGACTCGCCTCCGCATGCGACGCCGCGGCACGCCGCGTCGTCGCCTGCTACGGCTCGTTCATGGCTCGGCCTCGCCGGGATGGGGGAGGGGGGTCCCGAGCCCCCTCCCCCGTGGCTCGGCCTCGCACTAACGCCGCAGTGCTCGCATTTGACAGGCGCAGTGCGGTTATTCTGTTCCTCCCCCCTCGCACCCACACCCCATAAGATAGATAATGGGGAACTCCATACATGGAAGATGTGTCGGTACGACTATGCCCCTCGGTGCGGTGTTGGTTTTCCCCCAGAAAAAGATAGATAACGGGGCAAGTCCATACAAGGAAGATGTGTCAGTACAACTATGCCCCTCAGTGTGGTGCTGGCTTTCCCCCCTAAAAAGATAGATAACGAAGCAAGTCATGTTACGGACTAGCCTCCGCATGCGACGCCGCGGCACGCCGCGTCGTCGCCTGCTACGGCTCGTTCCAGGCTCGGCCTCGCAGGGATGGGCGCCGACTCGGCCACGCGCTAATGCGGCAGTGCCCTCGTTTGACAGGCGCAGTGCAGTTATTCTGTCCCCCCCCCCCCCCCCCCCCCCGCCACGCACCCACACCCCCTAAAATAGATAATTAGTCAAGTCCATACGAGGAAGATGTGTCAGTACAACTATGCCCCTCGGTGCGGTGCTGGTTTTCCCCCCTAAAACGATATATAATGGGGCAAGTCCATACAAGGAAGATGTGTCAGTACAACTATGCCCCTCGGTGCGGTGATGGTTTTTCCTCCTAAAAAGATAGATAATGGGGCAAGTCATGTTATGGACTCGCCTCCGCATGCGACGCCGCGGCACGCCGCATCGTCGCCTGCTACAGCTCGTTCCTGGCTCGGCCTCACCGGGATGGGGGAGGGTGGTCCTGACCCCCATTCCTCCCGGGTCGGCCTCGCCCTAACGCGGCGGTGCGCTCATTTGACAGGCATAGTGCGGTTATTCTGTCCCCCCCCCCCCCACGCGCCCACACCCCCTAAGATAGATAATGGGGCAAGTCCATACAAGGAAGATGCGTCAGTACAACTATGCCCCTCGGTGCGGTGCTGGTTTTTCCCCCTAAAAAGATACATAATGGGGCAAGTCATGTTACGGACTCCCCTCCGCATACGACACCGCGGCACGCCGCGGCGTTGCCTGCTACGGCTTGTTCCTGGCTCGGCCTTGCCGGGATGGGGTGGGGGGCTCCGCGCACCCATCCCAACCAGACAATAGAAGTCCCTAACGAGAGGGGCAGCAGGAGGCACACAGTGCGCCGCACTGTGATTGCACGGGAGCACAGCGACAAACAAAGATGTGCAGGACAGCCTGGACGCGGGGAGGGGTTCTCGGCTTGCGCCGAGCGCGAGGGGCGGCACCCGCAGTCACTGCCGGGCGCTTCGCGGCGCGGGAGCACCCACGCACCACCCTCAGAAGATGGATTGCGGAGAGTCCATACATGCAAAGATTGTCAGACGGCAAGTACTGCCACTCTGTGTGCCGTGCTGGTTTTGCCTAAAAGATAAATAGCGGAAGTCATGTTACGACTCGCCTCGCATCGACCGCGGCACGCTGTGTCGTGCACTACGGCTTTTCTGGCTCGGCCTCGCGGGTGGGATTGGGGAGGGGCATCGGGACCCCCTCCCCCTGGCTCGGCCTCGCGCTAACGCGCAGTGCGCTGTTTTGACATGCGCAGTGCGGTTATTCTGCCCCCCCCCCCTCCACGCACCCACACCCCCGAAGATAGATAATGGGGCAAGTCCATACAAGGAAGATGTGTCCGTACAACTATGCCCCTCGGTGCGGTCCTAGTTTTTCGCCCTAAAAAGATAGATAATGGGGCAAGTCCATACAAGGATGATGTGTCAGTACAACTATGCCCCTCGGTGCGGTGCTGGTTTTTCCCCCTAAAAAGATAGATAATGGGGAAAGTCATGTTACGGACTCGCCTCCGCATGCGACGCCGCGACACGCCGCGTCGTCACGTGCTACGGCTCATTCCTGGCTCGGCCTCGCCGGATGGGGGAAGGGGGTTCCGACGCCCTCCCCTCCGGCTCGGCTCCACGCTAACGCGATAGTGCACTCGTTTGACAGGCACAGTGCGGTTGTTCTTCTTTCCCCCCCCCCCCCCACGCACCCACACCCCCTAAGATAGATAATGGGGCAAGTCCATACAAGGAAGATGTTTCAGTACAACTACGCCCCTCGATGCGGTGCTGGTTTTTCAGACTAAAAAGATACAAAATGGGGCCAGTCCGTACAAGGAAGATGTGTCAATACAACTATGCCCCTCGGTGCGGTGCTGGTTTTTTCCCAAAAAAGATAGATAATGGGGCAAGTCATGTAACGGACTCGCCTCCGCATGCGATGCAGCGGCACACCGCATCGTCACCTGTTATGGCTCATTCCTGGCACGGCCTCGCGGGGATGGGGGAAGGGGGTCCCGGCCCCCCCTCCCCTCCCCCTGACTCGGCCTTGCGCTAACGCGGCAGTGCGCTCGTTTGACAGGAGCAGTGCGGTTATTCTGTTCCCCCCCCCCCCACGCACCCACACCCCCTAAGATAGATAATGGGTCAAGTCCATACAAGGAAGATGTGTCAGTACAACTATGCCCCTCGGTGCGGTGCTGGGTTTTCCCCCTGAAAAGATAGATAATGGGGCAAGTCATGTTATGGACTCGCCTCCGCATGCGACGCCGTGGCACGCCGCGTCGTCGCCTGCCCTGGCTTGTTCCTGGCTCGGCCTCGCTGGGATGGCTGAGGGGGTCACAACCCCCCCTCCCGCCCCCGGCTCAGCCTCGCGCTAACGCGGTTGTGCGCTCGTTTGACAGGCGCAATGCGGTTATTCTGCCCCCCCAACGCACCCACACCCCCTAAGATTGATAATGGGGCAAGTCCATACAAGGAAGATGTGTCAGTACAACTATGCCCGTCGGTGCGGTGCTGGTTTTTTCCCCTAAAAGGATAGATAATGGGGCAAGTCATGTTACGGACTCGCCTCCGCATTTGACGCAGCGGCGCGCCGCGTCGTCGCCTGCTACGGCTCGTTCCTCGCTCGGCCTGGGTCCTTCCCCCTCCCCCCGGCTCTGCCTTGCGCTAACGCGGCAGTGCGGTTGTTTGACAGGCGCAATGCGGCTATTCTGTTTCCCCTCCACGCACCCACACCCCCTAAGATAGATAATGGGGCAAGTCCATACAAGAAAAAATATGTGTCAGTACAGCTATGCCCCTCGGTGCGGTGCTGGTTTTCCCCCATAAAAAGATAGATAATGGGGCAAGTCCATACAAGGAAGATGTGTCAGTACAACTATGCCCCTCGGTGAGGTGCTGGTTTTTCCCAATAAAAAGATAGATAGTGGGCAAGTAATGTTACGGACTCGCCTCCGCATGCGACGTCGCGACACTCCGCGTCGTCGCATGCTATGGCTCGTTCCAGGCTCGGCCTCGCCGGATGGGGGAGGAGGGTTCCCGACCCCCCCCCCTCCCCCCCAGATCGGCCTCGCGCTAATGTGGCAGTGTGCTTGTTAGATCCCCACCCCCCCCCCCCCCCGACCCCTCTGTCGTTACTGATGACACAGGCGCAGACTGTGGGGGGTTCCTGGCTGTTGCTACAAGCTCGCTTCTTCTCTTTCCCTAGGCATTCTGGTTTCGGTTTTAGCTGAGGACGATTGTATTTCCGTCATGATTAATAAGGAAAGGGGGGAGGGAGGAAGTCCCAGTTCGAAAAAAAAAAATTTAGCTTCACAGGGTTAAAAGGCCTGAAATCCAGGACAATAATAAAGTTGTGAACAACCAATATTTATTATTATATTTTTGGGGAAAATTTCTACCGTCACTGTTCCCGTATATATCCCCAGCATAAACCGCAAAAAGAAGAACGAAAAAAGAAAAAAAAAATGCTGTCGAGCGTGGTTCGCTCTTAGTATTAGGTGGGCGTCGCGCGCGGTCGCGTTGTGATGCAAGGTTAGCTGGCGTTGGCACCAAGGGGTGCCCGGACGTGGTCGCCGAGATCTTGCCGGGTAGTCCGGGGAATCCAGTGTGGTTCGTGTGGGGGTCCCAAAGAAATGGATGTATTCCATGTAAAACAAAGTAGCCAAAAAACTGTTCAGAGCTATGCCTATCGGCAGTAACCAACGTGAACTCGCTATCGTGCCAAATCCACGACAACAAGCATCACTGACCGGATAAAAACTAAAAGAATCCATTGTTGCATGTTTCACCTACCGACAGCCCCAAAGAAAATAGCGGCACATCGGAAGGTGCTGTTTAAATCAATCACAAAAATCCAACCACCAAGACAATTATCGGTACCTGGAAACGGATGTAAGACTTAAATTCCAACATAGCAATTTACAAATAAAACTGATACGATGCATGCCCACAACTAGTAGAAGGGTATACTAGAGACGGACTCCCAGTCGACGGGAGCAAGATCAGAAAGAGCAACGGTGACTTCTCATGATCATGGGGCAACAGTTCAAGATTTTGTTAAAAGTGATCACTAGTTCCTTTCTTGAGTCTAGGGTTGCATGGGTGCGACGTTCGGCAATAAAGTACGCACACGTACTGCTAGGGCAGGTGTTCGAAGTCGTTATGTAAACTTGGCTCCAGTATCCAGGAGTGTGTTAGCTCGGAGCTGGATCGGATGGAAGCCTTAAACATTGAATAAAGCAAGCAGCAACGGTCCCCAAAAAAAAAAGGATCGTCAACGTGGTACGTGAGTGGTTCACTGGACAAGCCTGCCTATAAGAACAGGAGGTTGGTGCCACTGGAACCACACTTGACCAAAGAGCCGGCAGGACTGCTCACACACCATCATGTTACTCTGTACACCACATTTTTTCCAAAAGCCCCCCACGATACACAAGAAACATCGCCAAAAGGTGCGGATTCAGGCAGACACGCTGGGCTATGACTTTTGAAGACCAGAAAACACTGCGCCATCCACGAGGAACCCCTGTCAAGGGAGTACGGCGGTATATGCTGCCCTAGGGTCAGTCCAACAGCCCCCAAATGGCTCGACATTCGCGGTTCTCCAACACGAAGAACGAGCAAGCAAACAACGAGGCGGGACAAAATGTAGATGAAAAAAACATAGGCAGATTGCATTGCAAAATTGTGTTGTGTATTAATAGGGCCGCCACCTCTTATCTATTACATTGATGCGGCCTCGACTTACCATACAGAAAAGATTTAAGATTTACCGACCAAATGTTCCAAACTACCCTAACTCAGACAAGTAGGTCAGGGGTTTGGACAGCAAAATGTATCGATAACACTCTGCGACACAACCAGGACCATCGCTATACTACCTCTGCGAGAGTGAATCAGAGAAATCTACCTCTTGATGGCACGAACAACCTTTATCATCACACGTTTTATGAGAGGTCATCTTGGGAGGGTTAATTGGGCGGCCAAACTCGGTATAATAATATTGAAAATCATATTTCTTGCGTTTGAAACGGGCTTACTGTCGTTGCGTCCAGTGTCGTGGGGAGGAAACTAGTCTGACAGTGAGTACTAGGGGTACGAACAGAGCTGTGGTCAACTATGACAACGGTTTGGTGACACAAAGAATTTATGAGTTCAGGGCCCCTAACAGTGGAGGTAAAGGACCCAGTCGATTACGGGAGCTATTTGTTTTCTTATGTCCGGGATGAATACATAGGAATGCCGAACCCTTCATATAAGTACCACGGGCGGCATATTAGAGTGCACCCCCCCTTCACATAGCCACTTTACAGAGAGGATTGATGAGCCTATGTAATTACAGGCGTACTACTGGTAACTATGCATTGATCGTCGTAACGCTAAAGACATGATCTCGGTCGACTTCAGGATCCAACGTGGCTGTCGCCTCCCATGGTCGAGTGCAGGTAGAGTACCCGAGTGACTAGAATGGACCCCGAGTGGATTCGACTGCGTCCGAGTTGAAAGACAGTGTCCGCAAAATGGATGAATGGCACCCGAAGGGTATGAATGACAGCGAGCTGGGACAAGTCTTAATGGGCGTCTTATGTGCTTAAGGCCAGGGGCCTTAATGTCTGTTGTTGTGGTGTCTAGGTAAGTCCAGATAGTGGTCTCCAGGGGCGGAGCCAGGATTTGAGATAGGGGGTGCACAAAGAGGAGATGACCCAAAAAAAAATAGTCAAATCGTATGTATTGTATTCAATGCTTTGGAGTTATACTACATTGTGGAATGGAGGGAGTATTTTACAATCAGCGGGACAATGCAAATAGGTTTACATTGCATTTTTTTAAATGGGCGTGGTGACTACCCAGGAAATCAAATAGTTATTTATAGACAAAAAATTACGGTGTGTCATCTCATGACTACAAAATACAAATAATTTATGAAAAATTAAATCTCATATATAACCAATGCATCATGGACTGATTTTACAATACCGGTACGCCGGATAGAAGAGAGATAATGATCTAACTAATTAATCTAAATCATGAAATGCTGCTGTTGCCTGATTGTTAACCATTAACGCGATGATATCATCAAGAAGAGGAGAGGACTGACCGTTAGGATTTCCGTGTGCATCGCACACATCGCCCGGAGGCGAAACAGGAACCTGCCTGCGCCGTCGCCGTCGATCAGGATGCAGTTATGCAGTGCAGTATGCGCCACAAACCCTTCTCCTTAAAACACCCTGAGGTGAACAGGCACGCAGGCGAAGGTCGTGCCCGTTCGACGTACCGCGCCGATAGAATGGGTAGACGATGGGGATTCACTATACTAAAACGGCCATTTGACAACAATAGTAATGGGCCTGCAGTACGTACTGTAGTTCTCAATCAAATTATGTTAGCTGGGCATGTGGGTCAAGCTTGGAGCGATCGTATATGGGGGGGCCAGTATTTTTACTAGTCCAAAGTAATCTACCGCTTACCTAAGGCCTACTACTCAGTACGACACAACCTGGGGGGGGGCCTGCTGTCGTCCCCCCCGGCTCCGCCACTGTGTGTCTCATGACCCTACCCCGTGGTAGGTTTCCCCAACATTAGCCCCTGAATCGGCTGTGAGATTTGTAGGACGAATAAACTAATGACTTCACCTGGTGCAAGTGCTAAAGGGGCACTCAAGACCGTCAATTCAAGCTTCATCATCATGACCTGAGCCAAACCACATAGATTCTGGACAAGGTGCTTCTCCAACTAATCGAAGTAATTTGATTGCGATAGTAAAACTTAGTGGCATTCGTATATCTCCTGGAGGAGATTGACTAGGAGTCCGTGTTGTTGACGTGCCATGAAAAACACAAGCAGCGATGCTAGCGTGTGGTCGACGCTTCAGCAAGATGCCACTCATTATCCCGAAGGAACGCCGGCAAAAGCGGCTCCAAGTCCAAGTTCATGAAATTAAGCCTTGGAGGTCTATAGAAGAAGGGCCAAGCAGATACGTTAGAGGAGCGTCGATTTCACCCTATTGCAGTCTTGAACATGACTTAAGTCGGAATTTTGAGCATCTGTCGAAGTGGATGAAGATGCACTACTAGGAAAAGCCTAGTAGTATACGGGGTAAAGGACTATAGTAGCGCGGGTGCCGCGCTACTACACGGGTACAGCTAACTCGGTTTAGTAGTAGCCGGGTGGCAACCCGCGCTACTACTAGTTATCTGTAGCGTGGGTCTTGAACCCTGCTACTACTAACCAATTACGGAATTAAAAAAATTCCATTACAATGGCTGCTGCTGCTGGGTGTCACGTCCTCTCCACCATGGCTGATGCTGGTCGGGAAAGTGATGAAGTCGTCCATGGTGACGGTGCTTCCCAATCCAACTCTTCCCGCACCTATCCTCTGCTGCTTGTACAAAAAAAGAGAAAATGATTAGAAGAGAAGATTAGAGATAGAGAGGAGTAGGGGAGGACAACTCACCGATGGCCGCGGCAGTTGGAGCCGACGCGGCCGGTCACCTGCTATTGCTTTTCCTGGGACCTCATGTCCTCACGGCAGGCCCTGTCCGATGAGGAAGTGCAAGTGGTTGTGTCCATTGGAAGATCTGGCCATCGCCATGGCCGGCGCTCTGCTGGATCTCCGTTTCCTTCCAAAAGCGGAGAAGAGAGGAAGGAGGTGCAGGGGAGGGGGCGAGGGGCTGCGGTGGGAGAGGAGGTCACCGGATTTGGGGGGAGAGACGTCGAGGTGCAAGGCTGGTATGGCGATGGGTGAGGAAGGGCATCGACGCGGTGGAGGGAGAAGGGGAATCAAGAGTGTGTGTTCGGTTGGGCCTCTGCGCGCTTGTGTATAAATGATAGTAGTAGCGCTGGATTTATACCCCACGCTACTACTACTGCCTGTCTCAGGGGGGGAACGGTGGAGACCACTTAGTAGTAGCATGGGGTTTTATACCACGCTACTACTATCAACTTAGTTAGCTGGGTTTATTACCCCGCGCTACTACTACGGCCTGTCCCGGAGGGCATGGTGCAGACCACTTAGTAGTAGCATGGGTTTTATACCCCGCGCTACTGACTATCAACTTAGTAGTAGCGTGGGGGTTTATAACCCGCGCTACTACTAATTAGTAGTAGCATGGGGGTATACCCCTCGTTACTGCTAAGCATCTATCTATAAGGTATTTCCTAGTAGTGATGCTTACAGATTCCTCGGCGAGCCGGTGTGTATCTTTGAAAGAAATCTTGCGGAGATCATCAGATTGTTCCAACGTGAAATTTCCGCAATTTGAGATCTATGCGCACGCTCCAGTCCGTAACATCGTGGATCGTGGGTAGGTAGGGTGCGGCGCCTCGATTTTCGCCCTGGAAACCGCCACCGTCCCACTACCCATGTTACCCCATACACGATTGCCAAGAGCGCTTACATGTGACACGTCATACGTAAAAAAAATGAGCCATTGTACACACAAGCACGTGACACAATGCCTCGTCTCTTACAACCCGAGCAATCCCAACCGTGTTGTCGTGGAGGGAGAGGCAAAAGGAGCATCGTCAGAATCGATGGAGTCCCTAACGAGGAAGACTATGACCAGCACCGCAACCAGATGAGGGAAGGTAACGATGAAGCATACATCAAAAGAAGAATCAAGACTACAATACCTAAGAAAGATCGTATACCATGGGAAAGGGAAATTCACAACGAGGGCTCTATTATTCGACAGCAAACAAGAAAGGAAAGAAGTCACTCAAAAAACGACGACGTCGGACACTGAGAAACCATCAATATAATATATATATGGGCTATTTGTTCGTGTAATACCCTACTTGAACTGAAGGACATGATAGGTTGGACTGACAGGGTTTGCCACCTGAAAGTCTCCCTGCGTCTCGACGGACGAAAATAGGGGATTCGACGAGGATCTTGCGGGGTTCTCCGGCATGATGTGCAGCCCATTCTGCCAGAGGAAAAACAGTACGGGATTCGCCGTGCGCGCGCTCACCTGGTACGAGGTTTCCGATCTAAGTCAACGGAGGTGACGGCGTGGGCATTTGGTGGCGGAGGTGTGTTGCGGGCGCTGGTGTTTACCGGGTGTTCGTAGCCATTGATGAGTCCGCTTGTGTTTTTATGTGTTATGGGGATGTGAGAATGATAGGTGGGTGAGAGTTTTGTAGATTCTTTGACTGTAATTTCAGATGAGAAGTTTTGCTGTTCTTGGTCGTTGGGCCATGGCCGCATGCAAATGTGTTTTTCTTCTTTTTCTGATTGATTTGTTTTCGAATTTGCGTTGCAGGGAGAGAGATGGGATTGTATGAATAGATTTGCGTTGTCAATTTTGCTTCTTGAGTTGTTCTACCCCGGTTTCCCATGTGATTGGTCGTTGCGAGGGGTGTATTGTGGCTGACGGTTAGAGCTATGATTCTTGTAATCTGGTCAAACGGTGCTAAGGTTGTAAATAAGTTTCGTGTTTTTCTGTGTGTTGAATGGTTGCCGTATGTGTAATTGGACTGCGTCCGTGTAAAGTTGTATTACTGTGCGTTGACATCAGAGTAAGTAGTTCTACCAGGCTGCCAACCCAACCATCTGCACTTTGAATATAAAGCCACTGCCCTCTTTCAATTTGATCGCCAGCTGCCACCAAAGAAAAGCCAGATGATCCTGAGTTAGGAGAGGTCACAGAGGTGGAGGGGGATGCCGTCGATGTGAGGGGCTGCAGCAGCAGAGCAGAGGAGGAGGAGGACGCACAGGAGCAGGCAGAGGGCACGACATGCTGCCGACGAGAAGTGGAGGCGAGTTCAATAGACGCCTTGCCCGCGAGGTGAGGATACTTGACAACTCCAATGGCTCCCACATCCATCAACCACGGCGAAATGGAGTCGTTTCTTTGATCGTTACGACTGAAGTACTGAATTTTTATGTTTTTAAGATTGGTCTGAGAGAGCAGAGGGTTGAATGACTAAAGAATTCATCCGTCTAACTCTGAAATGAGTTATTTTATTACATATGTTGGTATGGTGCAAGGATGAACTGCTTGCCTATGTGCTCTCCCTAATTATTGAACTGCTGCTTTATTTGAATTGAATTGTTTTTAGGGCAATGTTGTATGATTGTATAATAACTATTTCTACCAGCTGGCTGCCCACCTGCCTATTATTATTTTATATTCTGCAAATCTTCCTGCCTATAATCTATCCATCATGTGTGGTGTGTGGATCAGACTCCCCCCTTTTTCTTACTTCCTCCAGAATCAGATCTAGGTTCCTCCTCTTCTCTCTGTTGTTTTCTTCCCTTTCCTGTGTTTTCATGGAGGATTGTTTCGCGGGTCTCGCAAAGATGGCACGCATTAGCTGACCGCTGTGTGTACGAATCTGGTTTGAAGCTCACGGAGAGTCAGCGCCGCGTGGCAACTTTCGCGATGAGTACCGCAACCATGGGTTCGTGCTCCCTATGTTTGTCGCCTGACGCTGGGGCTTGGAGGAACCATGGGTATGTGTTTCTATTTTTTTTTGTTTTCTTCTTTGTAGGTCTCATTTGAATCCCATGGACTGAATCTGTAGTTTATTTTTATCAATAGTTTGTCATTAATTTTTATTTGGTTTTGTCAGAAGTTAATTATATACGGATTTGTATGTGTATTTGTTCATTAGTTAACAGTATTTATCCCTTTTGTATAATCCTTGTTCTGTTTTTGTCAGATGTTTTACTGTAGGGATTGATATGATATTTCTTCAATTTAATCAGACATATCACTAGTTAGTTTGGTGTTTTTGTTTTTGGTTCAGATAACTTTTTCACTTGTTATGCAACAGTTGCTAGATCTGTGCAATATTCAGTTATGTTTAGGTGTTCACTTTATCTTCTACTCCCATGCCCATTTGCAGGAAAATGGACACTAGAATCAGGATTGGTGCTCCTAGTTCGGGGATACTGAAGATAGAGACGGCCAGACAAAAATGGGGTATCAGTGATGGAAGTTGCCTACTACATCGACTTTGAGGTTGGCATCAACCTAACTACTGGGTGAGGGATGTTGTGGCAGAGTCTGGAATTGGGATGGAGCTGTGGTTATGGTTATGTTTCCAGGGAAGAGACTACTCTGACGTTCACAATTGAATGCGTTGGTTTAAATGTGGCAATGATTGACTTGGTTGTGAGTTATGTGATTGATTATGTTGCAGTATTTTTTTTAAACAATGCATTGAGATTGTTGAAGTCTATGTATTACCCAGATGGTTTGGAACAATTTGTTCGTATGTTATTGTATGCGCATTTTTAAGTGTAATGCTTCCTATTTTGGCTCAAGCACACTGTTTTATTCTTTTATAGTTTTTTATTTAAATTGGAACCATTATAGTTGAACTGATGTGCATCCGTTGTTTTTACTGGGATTTTTCATCTACATAGCTCGCACACGAAAAATTATACGCTGCGATGGATGTAGGACCCCTTGGGTTGAGTTTGTTGAACACTTGCATGCTATAATTATAGTACGAACTACTTGGATGTCAATGTCCAATCGTATCGTTTGTTGAGAGCTTTTTTTTTTTCTTAGTAAGACAGGAATTGGAGCACAATTTTTTTTTAGTTGACTAGTGATAGTTCTATATTTTTTGAAATAAAGAATTAATGCTTGCTACCACGTACTAATTTTATTTGAACCTTTTGAAATTTGTAGTTGAACTTTAAAAAAAAATTGAAATTTATTACAATCTTCTACGTTGAAGATCATTTACATAGTTATGTTTGAAAAAAAGTATTTTTTGTTTAGTTTTTATTTTTTTACAACGAAACATTGTGAACTTTTCTACATTCTTTTTTGAACTGTTTATTTTATGAGGGTTTTTTAATTATCTGGTTTGTCCTTTTAATTTGGTTGTGGGTGATCGGTAGGAAATTGGTAATTGGTGGCACTATTGTAGGGGCGTCCCCGGAGCCATTGTTTTCGACACAATAGCTCGGCCCGGCGAACTGTCCAGTGCCGCGTGCGCTTGCGCTATGTGTTTAGTCCCAATCGCTAACCGAGGGGGCTGTCGACCTGTTTTATAGCGCTGATGAGTCTTACTGGTCGAAACTTCTATCTGAATACTTACCTGAGAGCTTAGACACGGCGCTTGCTCTCTGTCATGGACATGTGGGCCCTGGTCGGTTGGCCCAGCAGTCTGGTTTTAAATGGGTGACGCCGATGGTTGTGCGGTTGGCTGTGTTCTAGTACCCACCTGCGTGGGCGGGGGGCTGTCCCTTGGGGCGGCTCAATTTTTGGTTTCTTAGCATTTTTGCTCACTTTTTATGATTTGTTTTTGCCTAGTATAGCATTATTTTTTATTAGTAGTGAATGTTTCTCCTCTACTTGAACTGACATCATTTTTATAGTGTGCTTCCATCGCTTTTCTTTGTCTCATTTTTTTCAGCATTTTTTTTGGATTTTGATGAAACATCCGGGTAGATATTATAGGACCGCACGAGTGGCATAGTCGTACTGACACATCTTTTTTTCTTTATTTTTATTTTTGTATGGACTGAAGAACAGTTTTTTTTAGGTGGTGTGGGTGCGTGGGGTGGGGGAGGAAGGAAAAGAATAACCGCACTGGCTCCTGTCAACGAGCGCATGCCGTATTAGCGCGAGGCCGAGCCGGGGGGGAGGGGGTCGGGACCCATCATCTATCTTTTTAGGAGGAAAACCAGCACCGCACCGAGGGTATCAGTTGTACTGACAATCTTATTATATGGACTTGACCCAGTATCTATCTTTTTAGGGGAAAAGCCAGCACCGCAACAAGGGGCATAGTGTGTACTAACCACATCTCCTTGTATGGACTTGCCCGATTCTATCTTAGGGGCTGTGAGTGCGGGGGGGGGGACAGAATAAACGCACTGCGCCTGTCAAACGAGCGCACTGCCGCGTTAGCGCGAGGCCGAGGCCGGGATGGAGGGGGGAGGGACCCCCCTCCCCCATCTCGGAGAGGCCGGCCAAGAACGAGCCGTAGCAGGCGACGACGTGGCATGCCGCGTGGCGTCGCATGAGGAGGCGAGTACGTAACATGACTTGCCCCATTATCTATCTTTTTAGGGGTGTGGGTGCGTGGGGGGAACAGCAAAACCGCACTGCGCCTGTCAAACAAAGTGCATGTCGCGTTAGCGCGAGGCCGAGCCTGGGGAGAGGGGGGAGGGACCCCCCCTCCCTCATCCCGGCGAGGTGAGCCAGGAACGAGCCGTAGCAGGCGACGACGCGGCGTGTGCCGCGGCGTCGCATGCGGAGGCAAGTCCGAACATGACTTGCCCCATATCTATCTCTTTTAGGTTGGAAAAACCAGCATCGCATCGAGGGGCAGAGTTGTACTGACACACTTTTCTTGTATGGACGTGCCCAATTATCTATTTTTTCAGGGGGAAACTAGCACCGCACCGAGGGGGCATAGTTGTAATGACACTCTTCCTTGTATGGATTGCCCATTATCTATTTGGGGGTTTGGCTGCGTGGGGGGGGGGGGAACAGAATAGCCGCACTGCGCTGTCAAACGAAGGCACTTCCATGTTAGTGCGAGGCCGAGCCACGGGGGGAGGGGGTCGGGACCCCCTCCCCATCCCGGCGAGGCCGAGCCAGGAACGAGCCGTAGCTGGCGACGACGCGGGCGTGGTCGCGGGGCGCTGCGGAGGCGTGTCGTAACAAGACTGCCCCATATCTAATTTTTAGGGGGGAAAAACCAACACCGCACCAAGGGGCCATAGTGTGTACTGAAAACAATTCCTTGTATGGACTTGCCCCATTATCTATCTTTAGGGGAAAACCAGCACAGCACCGAGGGGCATAGCTGTACTGACACATATTCTGTATGACTTGCCCCATATCTATCTTAGGGGGTGTGGGTGCATGGGTGGGAGGGGTGCAGAATAACCGTACTCGCCTGTCAACGAGCGCACTGCCCGGTTAGCGCGGAGTTGAACCGGGGAGGAGGGGGTTCACGACCCCCCTCCCACATTCCAGAGAGGCCGTGCTAGGAACGAGCCGCCGCAGGCGAGACGCGGCGTTTCGCGCGCGGCGTCGCATGCGCGAGGAGGAGAGAGTCTTGTAAACATGACTTGCCCCATTATCTATCTTTTTAGGGGGAAAACCAGCACTGACCAAGGGGCATAGTTGTAATGACACATATTCTTGTATGGACTTGCCCCATTATCATCTTTTATGGGGAAAAAAAACCAGCACTGCCACGAGGGGACATAGTTGTACTGACACATCTTCCTGTATGGACTTGCCCCATTATCTAGATTAGGGGTGTTGTCGGTGAGTGGGGGGGGGGGGGGGAACAGAATAAAACGCACTGCGCTGGGTCAAACGAGCGCACCGCCGCGTTAGCGCGAGGCCGAGCCGGGGAAGGGAGGGGGTCAGGACCCCTCCCCATCCCACGAGGCCGAGCCAGAGGAACGAGCCATAGCTGGCGACGACGCGGCGTGCCGCGGCGTCGCATGCGGAGACGAGTCCGTAACATGACTTGCCCCCTTATCTACCTTTTTAGGGGGAAAACCTAGCACCGCAGCGAGGGGCATAGTAGTACTGACACATCTTCCTTGTATGGACTTGCCCAATTATCTATCTTTTTAGGGGGAAAACCAGCACCGCACCGAGGGGTGTTGTACTGACAATCTCCTTGTATGGAATTGCCGCATTATCTATCTTAGGGGGGTTGTGGTGCGTGGGGGGGGGGGACAGAATAACTCACTGCGCCTGTCAAACAGAGCTCACTGCCACGTTTAGAGCGAGGGCCGACCTGGGTGGGAGGGGTCGGGACCCCCTCCCCCATCCCGGCGAGGCACGAGCCAGGAACCAGCCGTAGCAAGCGACGACGCGGGCTGGCGCGGCGGCGCATGCGGAGGCGATTCCGCAACATGACTTGCCCCATTGCTATCTTCTAGGAGGAAACACCAGCACCGCACCGAGGGGCATAGTTGTACGGACACTCTTCCTTGTATGGACTTGCCCCATATCTACCTTTTTAGGGGGAAAAAACCAGCACCGCACTGTGGGGCATAGTTTGTACTTAACACATATTCCTTGTATGGACTTGCCCCATTATCTATCTTAGGCGGCGTTGTGGGTGCGTGGGGGGGGGGGGGAAGAATAAAACGTACTGTGCCTGTCAAATGAGCGCATTGCCGCGTTAGCGCGAAGCTGAGCGGGAGGAGGGGGGGTCGGGAACCCCCCTCCCCCATCCCGGCGAGGCCGAGCAGGAACGAGCGTAGCAGGCGATGACGCGGCATGCCGCGGCGTCGCATGCGGAGGAGAGTCCGTAACATGACATTGCCCCATATCTATCTTTTAGGGGGAAAACCAGCAGCAACGCACCGAGGGGCATAGTTGTTACTGACACATATTCTTGTATGGACTTGACCCATTTTCTATCTTTTTATGGGGAAAAACCAGTGACGGTTGTCCGGGACTAGAGGGTACTCACCATGTCATCCCGACCAGTGGGGTCGGGCGAGGACCCCCATGGCGATTCACTATGGGCCAATTCGGACAGCCGATGAACATATACGAGGAAGATCACAAGACTTGGTGATCAAGACTAGGACTCCTCTCCACCGACATATTCGACTAGGACTCTTGTTATCCTAGGCCTCTGGTTATATTATATAAGCCGAGGCGAGCTAGTCGATAGATTATTATGACATTACTCATCATACCCCTAGGGGCTTAGACCACAATATATGTTCTCGAGGTATATAACTCTGTACCTTGATACTTCATCAATATAAACAAGAGCAGGACGTAGGGTTTTACCTCCATCAGAGGGCCCGAAACCTGGTAAAAAATCATGTCCCTCGTTCCTGTTACCTTGACCCAAAGATCCACAGCTCGGGACCCCCTACCGGAGGTCTGCCGGTTTTGACACCGACATGGTGCTTTCATGAGAGTTCCGCTGTGTGATCGGCAAAGGATCAATGGCTCGCTTGCAGGTCAATGCGACGTCGATCTTCGTCTCCGGCTCGACTGGTTACCTTGCTCGACCGGAGGACTGTCCTCTACCTCCGATCGTCATGTTCGGATGAGGGCTTCATCAAATCAACTCGGATCTTATTATGATCAATGGAGGAATCATCCATAGAGCTCGGGGGTCAACGTCAACATTGCCCTCGGGCGACCGTGCTGTTTTTTCCGGACAGGTACTTGTATCCACGGCCGCCGCCTCCTCGAGCATCGCTTTAACGATTCCCTTGGTGGAATTGTGCGGAATTGAGTCTATAACAACCTGGAAAATTCGTCGCATTCCGATGGAGCAATCTCCGCCGACCTTCGATTATACCGGAGGCCTGTCGAATCTGAACGAGAATCCGGGCGAGTTTGGAGCATGGTGTCCAGCATCTAGCTCGGACGTCCTTTGGAAGATCCAACCGTTGATCGGCTGTGGAATTCCTATATGTACCGCCCCCTCAAAATTTCAGCTCGTTCCGACCGTTCAAACTCCGGAAAACCTCCGATGAGCTCAATCGATTTTAGATCTGTTTTCCGCACGAATACGAATCCGACCCGAGTTCATCTTTCTCATGAACGGGATATTGGACAAACTTTTGGAGGAATCTCTTTCTAGGGTATTGTGTTTGTTCCGAACACATACTCACAAATTTTGCTCCTTTCGGAGGTAACCTTCACCGTTGCGCCAGTATCAAACCAGCCTGACAACGTGCTGCACGGCTGCCGACTGTGCCAGACGGGTCGTTGCTTCATCGAGCCGAACTCAAACCTCTTCGGATCATTATCTCGGCAAGCCGAACAAGAGTTCGCCATCTGTGAAGGGTAAATGATCACCAACATTGTCGCCCCCCACGAATTATACAGAGCGGGCACCACCGGCATCGCTGCATGGTCACTTCATCAAGCGGGCATCGAACGCGTCACAAGATCTCGCCCGCGTCGGCATCGCCGCACTATTGCTTCTTCAAGCCTGGAGTGACCTCTGCGTCCAAAGATCGGGAGTCAATTCCGGCCGGACTCGCCTGTCTTATCTCCGTTACCAGCTTCAATCCTGGACGGACTTTAGCGTCCGAACATCAGGAGTCAAACCTGGCCGGACTCGCCCCTCACACCATAGTACCGAAGGACGATTTCGAAGAAATCCCAAATACTAATCCGGCTGACCAAGCCGATGTCCACCATGCAAACCTGCTTCGATAGCTCGGCCGGCAGGGGGCTGCAAACGTCATACTACCGACCTGCCCCGTCACCTCGGCTAGACCGGGGGCTTCGTATATCTCTTCATCAACCTACTCCGGTGACTTCGGCATCACCAGCCGAACAGCTTCGTCACGTTAGTGGGACTGGGGGCTTCGCCTCGCCACATTGACCGTGCGGCATCACCACCTCCTCAAGCCGAACTCCTCACTCGGTTACCTCGGGTTTGGGGGCTGGGACCTTGGCTAGGCTGCGTACTACGTCTTGGTCCCGCCACGACCTCGGACCTCGTCAACAATACAGAGCACATTAACCAGCTAAGTCGCCTCCATGCTCAGTTTTTTTCTTTAAATTTTTTTATTATTTTATTTCTGTTTCGGTTCAACCAAACATTATATTGGTTAACAAAAAAGTGTTCGTTCAAACGTTGATTGTTATACATTCTTTTTTCCGCCAAGCTCTTCGTCACCTCGGTCATGAGGGTTTTTGTCAGTCGGTGGACCAGGGGCTTCGGCTCGCCACATCGATCGTGCAGCATCACCACTTCATCAAGCCGAGCTCTTCGCTCGGGCACCTCGGGACCGGCTTGGGGGCTGGGACCTCAACCGCCGCAAGCTGGCCCACATCATCAACGCCGAACACATTAACCAGTTAAGTCGCTTTCATGGTGCAAAGTTATTACATTTTTAATTTGTGTTCGGTTCGACCATGCTCACATGCGTTGTTTGTAAAAACACTTCCTGTCATAGGTTAAATGGGGGCTCTTAAATTTATACAAGCCATTTTATAATGAATGTTTTTCTTCTCAGTCGTTGCAAAGTCTTTTTCTACCACTCCTTTTTAGACCGAGTGTGTGGTCAATAGCCGGATAGCCTGGCTTCTCTCTAAATGCGCTGAGTTTAGTTCGCCAAACTGGCCTTGGAGAAGCACTCCACCTTCGGGATAAGGAGGTTGAAGCCAAAGGCTGGCCTACTTGAAGTTTAAGAGGATCATGTGTCCTGTTAAAGCACGACAGAGCACAATTTTTTTTAAGACCAATTTGGATGGCACAAAAAACTTGTTTTTAGTTCGGATGTAAAGTTTTACTAAAGTTTTTTGGTTTTTCCATGCTTATGGCACTTTTAACCTATGTGTGTGGTTCCAGCACAAGTCTCATAATACGACGCCGGACACATTTAAAGCTTCGGCAATATCACGGGGGGCTGCGACTAGAGCCGAACCCACCAAAAGCCAAGGCACTCGACGAGTCCTCGGCAAAACGTTCTCGGATATTGCTTTATATGCACCAGTTTCGAATTGTGTCTTCGGTCAATAGTTGGGTTGCCCGGCTCCGTTGCTTGCCTCCTACGTTTCGCTTTGTTCGGTAGGAGTGCAATGGGAGAACCACTGCGATTGTACTTCCGGTTTAACTGGTCAAGTACCTCAGTGGAGAAAGTCGAAAACTGACTGTCACAATGAGCGTAAACTGGTCGGCGATCTGATGACTGTATTAAACAATGGACCTTTCATAAGATTGGCCGAAGGGTTACTGGTTTGACCCCGGCTGCGCCGAACATTAACCGGGGGCTAGTAACTCGCCCCGAACTTCAAACTCCTATGACTAAGTGAAAGTTATAAAGCCTGCATATCTGATTGCCTCGTTTCCGCTAACACAACCGCCTCCGGGCACCGAGACGTCGGCTAAGGGTTGTATTGTTAGTACGAAAACACCCTGTGTAGCATCTACAAAGGGGTGGAAGCCGGCGATGGGCCACTTTCAGGTTTATAAATAGTCTCAAGGAGAATTTGCCTTCCATAATTATCGTAATAAAGCCATAAATATGCTACAATTTGACTTAAGATTTTGGCCAAGCTGGGTTGCCGGCTCCTGTGCTTAACCCCTACGTTCCGATTGTTCGGCTAGGCGGTAAAGGGAGCACCTCTGTGATTGTTACTATCGGGTCATCTAGATTAGTACCTCGACTGGGTGAAGCCAAAAGCTAGCCATCTAAAGGATATAGTTGGTCGGCAAAAATGGAGGCGAAAATTCTGGTTCATCAAGGACCACAGAGTTCGGGAACTCTCCCCTAACTAAATCCAATATTTTCCTCCCACATTGATCGGAAATGAGGTTTCAGATCATGGTCAGCATGAGAACCCAAAGAAAGGAACCAATAGCGAAACATTTTCTTTGGAAGATGTTTCTTACATAGTAATATAACATATTCTCCGCATACCTTTGTTATAAAACCGTATGGCCGATTGCCTCGTTTGCCATAAATCTTTGCCCTCAGGAGGCTTTAAAAGTGGGACAAAACACTCTCTGCTGACTGGCTGAGGAGGTTTAAGCCGATGGTCGGTCAACGAAGTTTTGTATAATGCGGATTCGAGCTTTAATGATGTAAAGTACTTAGGTACATAGAATCATTACACATAAATTGCGAGCAAAAGTCAAATAATTGTAGCCAATCTTCAAAGAGTCAAGGGCACAATCTCGCTGAGACAACCGAGCAGCTGACATAACCCTCTCATAATTCCCTATGGGATTGATTTCCTATCTATTAAGCCCCTTGAGGCCGCCTTGGCGAGATCAGCTTTCGTTAGTCTAGCTCCTTTAGAGATCTTATTCTCTTTCTGAGAAGTTCGTGTTAAAACAACAAAATTGTCTGTCAAAAAAGGATATCGATCCTTAATTCAGCCACCCCGTGCCCACATTAAGGTCGGGAGCTACTGGGCTTCGGTGCTATCATTTACAAATATTAAAGGGGCACACGATCCCTGATCTGGTGTTGCCACCCGACCAGTTGCTTGGGGGCTACTGCATTGCCTATTCAATGTAGAAAATTCATAATGCCCAGTGTTCGGCTGACCGAGCTATGGGCAAACGCATCTTCAGACAACAATAGGTCCTTTGGACCTATCCCGCATCAAGCTATATATTACGGCAACTTCTCAAGACGTCTGCCGATCACTATTTCCTCCCAATATATTACACCGCGTTTCAATTCCTATGTAAACTGCGAGCTAAGAGTTGATCCTCCGGCCGATTTCGCAAATCGACCTAAGTCTCAGGGGCTAATGGGATCAGCGGTTTCATGTTTTTCTTCAGGTGCATCTCGGGTTTTAGCACGATACACACCTGAGGGCTACTGGTTATATATCTCGGCAGAGAATAAATTGCACCAATCATGAAAAATATATCCACAAAAATCAGCCCATACCCGAGGTGTGACCACCTCGGATGCAGTCCGGTATAAAGCCGGATACAAGTGTTGGCTCCATCAAGGGCATTTCCAGCATAAGCTCGGCTGAACTCCTTCAACTTTTTTGAACCAAGATGATCTATGACACCTCGGATACAGTCCGGTGTTGGAGCTCGGTATAGTCCGGCGTTGGAGCTCGGAAACAGTCCGCATTGGTGCTTGGCTGCAAAAAGATATACCTCAGATGCAATCTTGCGTTGGATTTCGATGCAAAGAGGGCACTGCCGTACGGGAAACACTTTAAACCGGAGGTGTGGCGTTAAAATAAATAACAGGCATTGTAAAGGCCGAAGACTAAAAGGGCTCCTCGGATGCCCGACGTGTAAACTCTCAGATTTAGCTCGGCAATCTCAAGATCAAAGATGGAAAGATTTGTTGAACCAGTTTTCAAGGCCGACGACCGAAGATGAAGAAAAGTTTGGAAGAACCGAGGAGCGCCCCCAACTTGAAGACCGGTTCAGGGGCTACTGACAGTGTCCTGGACTAGGGGGTACTGACCACGTCGTCTCCCGACCAGTGGGTCGGGCCGAGGACCACCATGGCAATTCACTAATGGCCAGTTCGGACAGCCGATGACATATACGAGGAAGATTCCACAAGACTTGGTGATCAAGACAAGGACTCTCCCCACCGACGTATTTGACTAGGACTCTTGTTATCCTATGCCTCTGGTATATTAAAGCCGAGGCCAGGCTAGTCGATAGATGATTATAGACATTAATCATCATTCCCTAGGTTTAGACCACAATATATGATCTCAAGGTAGATTAACTCTGTACCTTGATATCATCATATAAACAAGAGCAGGATGAGGGTTTACCTCCACAAGAGGCCCGAAACTGGGTAAAACATCGTTGGCCCTGTTCCTGTTACCACTGATCCAAGAACCACAGCTCGGGACCCCCACCCCAAGGTCTGCCAGTTTTGACACCGACAACCAGCACTGCGCCGAGGGGCATAGTTGTAGTGACACATCTTCCTTGTATGGACTTGCCCCAATCTTATCTAGGGGTGTGTGGTGCGTGGGGGGGTGTGGGGACAGAATAACCGCATGCGCCTGTTAAACGAGCGCACTGCCGCGGTTTAGCGCGAGGCCGAACCGGGGGGGAGGGGGTTCGGGACACCCCTCCCCATCCGGCAAGGCCAAGCCAGGAACGAGACATAGCAGGCGACGAAACGGCGTGCCGCGGCGTCGCATGCGGAGGCGAGCTGTAACATGACTTGCCCCATATCTATCCTTTTAGGGAAAAAACCACACACGCACCGAGGGGCATAGTTGTACTGACACATCTTCCTTGTATGTACTTTCCCCATTATCTATATAGGGGGTGGGGGTCGTGGGGGGGGGGGCAGAAATAACCGCACTGCGCCTGTCAAATGAGCGCACAGCCGCGTTAGCGTGAGGCTGAGCCGGGGGCGGGAGGGGGGGTTGTGACCCCCTCCCCCATCCCTGTGAGGCCGAGCCGGGAACAAGCCGGGGCAGGCGAGTCCATAACATGACTTGTCGCATTATCAATATTTTTAGGGTGAAAAACCAGCGCCGCACCGAGGGGCATAGTTGTACTGACACATCTTCCTTGTATGGAGTTGCCCCATTATCTATCTTTTTAGGGGGGAAAACCAGCACCGCACCGAGGGGCATAGTTGTACTGACACATCTTCCTTGTATGGACTTGACCCATTATCTATCTTAGGTGGTGTGGGTGCTTGGGGGGAACAGAATAACCGCACTGCGCTTGTCAACCGAGCGCACTGCCGCAATAGCACGAGGTCGAGCCAGGGGGGAGGGGAGGGGGGTCAGGACCCCCCTCCCCCATCCAGGCGAGGCCGAGCCAGGAACGAGCCGTAGCAGGCGATGCCACGGCGGGCCGCGGCGTCGCATGCGGAGGCGAGTCCTTAACATGACTTGCCCCATTATCTATTTTTTAGGGGGAAAAACCAGCACCGCAACCGAGGGGCATAGTTGTATGACAACATCTTCCTGTAGGGACCTGACCCATTATCATCTTAGGGGGTTGTGGGTGCTTGGGGGGAACAGAATAACCGCACTGCGCTGTCAAACAAGCGCACTGCCGCAATAGCACGAGGTCGAGCCAGGGGGAAGGGAAGGGGGTCGGGACCCCCCTCCCCCATCCAGGCGAGGCCGAGACCAGGACGAGCCGTAGCAGGCGTGATGCCACGGCGTGCCGCGGCGTCGCATGCGGAGGCGAGTCCGTAACATGACTTGCCACATTATCTATCTTTTTAGGGGGAAAAACCAGCACCGCACAGAGGGGCATAGTTGTACTGACACATCTTCCTTGTATTGGACTTGCCCCATTATCTATCTTTTTAGGGGGAAAAACCAGCACCGCACCGAGGGGGCATCGTTGTACTGACACATCTTCCTTGTATGGACTTCCCCATTATCTATTTAGGGGGTGTGGGTGCGTCGTGGAGGGAGGGAGGGGGAATAGAATAACACGCACTGCGCCTATCTAACGAGCACACTGCCACGTTAGCGCAGAGGCCGAGCTGGGGGAGTGGGCCGGGAACCCCCCTCCCCCATCCGGCGAGGCCGAGCCGGAACGAGCTATGCAGGTGAAGCGCGGAAGTGCCGCGACGTCGCATGCGGAGGCGAGCGTAACATTACTTGCCCCATTATCTATCTTTTTATTGGGAAAAACCAGCACCTCACCGAGGGGCATAGTTGCACTGACACCTCTTACTTGTTGGACTTGCCCCATTATCTATCTTTTATGGGGGAAAACTAGCACAGCACCGAGGGGCATAGCTGTACGACACATCTTTTTTCTTGTATGGACTTGCCCCATTATCTATCTTAGGGGGTGTGGGTGCGTGGGAGGGAAACAGAATAGCAGCACTGCGCGTGTCAAACAACCGCACTGCCGCGTTAGCGCAAGGCAGAGCCGGGGGGGAGGGGGGAGGGACCCAGGCCGAGCCAGGAACGAGCCGTAGCAGGCGACAACGCGGCGCGCCGCAGCGTCGAATGCGGAGTCGATTCCGTAACATGACTTGCCCCATTATCTATCCATTTAGGGGAAAAAACCAGCACCGCACCAAGCGGCATAGTTGTACTGACACATCTTCCTTGTATGGACTTGCCCCATTATCTATCTTAGGGGGTGTGGGTGCGTGGGGGGGGGGGGGGGCAGATAACCGACATGCGCCTGTCAAACGAGCGCACAGCCGCATTAGCGCGAGGCTGAGCCGGGGGCGGGAGGAGGGGTTGTGACCCCCTCCCCCATCCCAGCGAGGCCGAGCCAGGAATAAGTCGGGGAAGGCGACGACGCGGTGTGCCGCCGCGTCGCATGCGGAGGCGAGTCCATAACATGACTAGCCCCATTTTCTATCTTTTTAGGGGGAAAAACCAGCGCCGCACCGAGGGGCATAGTTGTACTGACCACATCTTCCTTGCATGGAGTTGCCCCATTATCTATCTTTTTAGGGGGAAAAACCAACACCGCAACTGAGGGGCATAGTTGTACTGACACATCTTCCTTGTATGGACTTTCCCCATTATCTATCATAGGGGGTGTGGGTGCGTGGGGGGGGGGGGGGGAACAGAATAACCGCACTGCGGTTGTCAAACGAGCGCATTGCCGCGTTAGTGCGTGGCCGAGCCGGCCCCCATGCCGGCAAGGCCGAGCCTGGAACGAGCTGTAGCAGGCGACGACGCGGCGTGCCGCGGCGTTGCATGCGGAGGCGAGTCCGTAACATGTCTCGCTTCATTATCTATCTTTTTAGGGGGAAAAACCAGCACCGCACCGAGGGGCATAGTGGTACTGACACATCTTCCTTATATGGACTTGCCCCATTATCTATGTTTTTAGGGCGGAAAACCAACACCGCACCGAAGGGCATAGTTGTACTGACACATCTTCCATGTATGGAGTTCCCCATTATCTATCTTAGGGGGTGTGGGTGCGTGGGGGGGGGGGGAACAGAATAACCGCACTGCGCCTGTCAAACGAGCGCACTGGCGCGTTAGCACAAGGCCGAGTCAGGTGGGAGGGGAGGGGGGTCGGGACCCCCCTCCCCCATCCCGGCGAGGCCGAGCCAGGAATGAGCCAGAGCAGGTGACAATGCGGCGTGCCACTGCATCGCATGCGGAGGCGAGTCCGTAACATGACTTGCCCCATTATCTATCTTTTTTGGGGGAAAAACCAGCACAGCACCAAGGGGCATAGTTGTATTGACACATCTTCCTTGTATGGACTGGCCCCATTATGTATCTTTTTAGTGGAAAAAACCAGCACCGCATCGAGGGTCGTAGTTGTACTGACACATCTTCCATGGATGGACTTGCCCCATTATCTATCTTAGGGGGTGTGGGTTCGTGGGGGGAGGGGCCAGAATAACCGCACTGTGCCTGTCAAACGAGCGCACTATCGCGTTAGGGTGAGGCCGAGCCGGGGGGGGAGGGCGGTCGGGACCCCCTTCCCCCATCCCGGCGAGGCCGAGCCAGGAATGAGCCGTAGCACGTGACGACGCGGCGTGTCGCGGCGTCGCATGCGGAGGCGAGTCCGTAACATGACTTTCCCCCTTATCTATCTTTTTAGGGGGAAAAACCAGCACCGCACCGAGGGGCATAGTTGTACTGACACATCATCCTCGTATGGACTTGCCCCATTATCTATCTTTTTAGGGGGAAAAACTAGGACCGCACCGAGGGGCATAGTTGTACGGACACATCTTCCTTGTATGGACTGGCCCCATTATCTATCTTAGGGGGTGTGGGTGTGTGGGGGGAAGGGGCAGAATAACCGCACTGCGCCTGTCAAACGAGCGCACTGCTGCGTTAGCGCGAGGTCGAGCCGGGGGGGAGGGGTCCTGACGCCCCTCCTCCATCCCGGCGAGGCCGAGCCAGGAACGAGCCGTAGTAGGCGACGACGCGGCGTGCCGCTGCGTCGCATGCGGAGGCGAGTCTGTAACATGAATTGCCCCATTATTTATCTTTTTAGGGGAAAAAACCAGCACCGCACCATGGGGCATAGTTGTACTGACACATCTTCCTTGTATGGACTTGCCCCATTACATATCTTAGGGGGTGTGGGTGCGTGGGGGGGTGGAACAGAATAGCCGCACTGCGCCTGTCAAACGAGCGCACTGCCGCGTTAGCACGAGGCTGAGCCGGGGGGGAGGGGTGCCGGGAGCCCACCACCCCATCCCGGCGAGGCCGAGCCAGGAACGAGCCGCAGCAGGCAACGCCGCGGCGTGCCGCGGTGTCGCATGCGGAGGCGAGTCCGTAACATGACTTGGCCCATTATGTATCTTTTTAGGGGGAAAAACCAGCACCGCACCGAGGGGCATAGTTGTACTGACACACCTTACTTGTATGGACTTGCCCCATTATCTATCTTAGGGGGTGTGGATACTTGGGGGGGGGGGGGGGGGGACAGAATAACCACACTGCGCCTGTCAAATGAGCGCAACGCACATTAGCGCGAGGGCGACCGGGGGGGAGGGGGTCGGGACCACCCTCCCCATCCCGGTGAGGCGAGCAGGAACGAGCCGGTAGCAGGCGACGATGCGGCGTTGCGCGGCGGCGCATGGGAGGCGAGTCCGTAACATGACTGCCCCATTCTCTATCTTTTAGGAGGAAAAACCAGCACCGCACCGAGGGGCATAGTTGTACTGACACATCTTCTTGTACGGACTTGCCCCATTATCTATCTTTAGGGGGGAAACCAGCACCGCCACGAGGGGCATAGTTGTACGACACCATCTTCCTTGTACGGACTTGATAATTATCTATTTTAGGGGGTGTGGGTGCGTGGGGGGGGGGGGAACAGAATAACCGGACCGCGCCTGTCAAACGAGCGCACTGCCGCGTTAGCGCGTGGCCGAGTCGGCGCCCATCCCGGCGAGGCCGATCCTGGAATGAGCCGTAGCAGGCGACGATGCGGCGTGCCGCGGCATCGCATGCGGAGGCGAGTCCGTAACATGACTTGGTTCATTATCTATCTTTTTAGGTGGAAAAACCAGCACCGCACTGAGGGGCATAGTTGTACTGACACATCTTCCTTGTATGCACTTGCCTGTTATCTATCTTTTTATGGGGGAAAACCAACACCGCACCGAGGGGCATAGTTGTACTGACACATCTTCCATGTATGGAGTTCCCCATTATCTATCTTTGGGGGTGTGGGTGCGTGGGGGGGGGGACAGAATAACCGCACTGCGCCTGTCAAATGAGAGCACTGCCGCGTTAGCACGAGGCCGAGCCACGGGGGAGGGGGGTCGGGACCCCTCCTCCCCCATCCCGGCGAGGCTGAGCCATGAACGAGCCGTAGCAGGCGACGACGCGGCGTGCCGTGGCGTCGCATGCAGAGGCGAGTCCATGACATGACTTGCCCCATTATCTATCTTTTTAGGGGGAAAAACCAGCAGCGCACCGAGGGGCATAGTTGTACTGACACATCTTCCTTGTATGGACTTGACCCATTATCTATCTTAGGGGGTGTGGGTGCTTGGGGGGAACAGAATAACCGCACTGCGCCTGTCAAACGAGCGCACTTCCGCGTTAGCACGAGGCCGAGCAGGGGGGGTGGAGAGGGGGGGTCGGGACCCCCCTCCCACATCCCGGCGAGGCCGAGCCATAAACGAGCCGTAGCAGGCGACGCCGCGGCGTGCCGCGGCGTCGCATGCGGAGGCGAGTCCGTAACATGACTTGCCCGATTATCTATCTTTTTAGGGGGAAAAACCAGCACCGCACGAGGGGCATAGTTGTACTGACACATTCGTTCTTGTATGGACATATTGCCCCAATCTTCTATCTTTTTAGGGGGGAAAAACTAGCACCGCACCGAGGGGCATAGGTGACT